>JABFPN010000299.1:0-53575 GCA_022817305.1 Leptoteleia sp. ZL-2020 | reverse complement strand
AAAAACTAACTAAACTCACTTTTACAAATTTTTTAAAAAAATAACGAAACTAACTTTGCCGGGCCCCAGGAACGTAATTTTAGGAAGTGTCCTCAAAACTGCCATTGTTTCACAATGTGACTTTGGGGACAGTCCTTAAAACTACCAAATGTCCTCAAAACTGCCAGTAAACAAGTCAATAAAATGGCGATTTGGTCACAAAACTGCCATTAGAATAATATATATATATATATTAAAATAGTATATGAAATATTAAAGTGAAATTTTTATCAATAATGAAATATTCAAAATACAGAGAAAAAAGATTAATAACAATTACTGACATTCTTAATAAACTGTTCACATACTAGCAAAAATTGAAAAATTACTATCTCAAATTAGTAACAAGTCTCAGCATTTTAACATATATTACCAACTTTCAACAAATAATCGTCAACCAATTGCTACGTTCCACTAACTTAAGATATTAATTTTTCAAATTTTTCAACTATATGACCAAATCACTAACAATGTTAGTAACTTTTATCACACCCTTTCTCACCATGCAGCGTAAACTCAAAATAAAACCCACTCTCATTGCCGTTACAATAACTAACACCGAACCGCCCGAAGGCTCTTTTTCCCGCGCAAAGATTTGCTTAATTGATAAGTAGCGCGCGCCCGGTCACTTTCGGCCGACTCCCCAAACGAAATTCAATTGGATTTGCGGAAGCGCGAAGGAAAGTAAAAGGTACGACCACCCGGTGTATGAATATGCGCGATACGCAGCCCGGCCGAAAATGGCACCGGTCACCATTTATACCGGCGGCTTGGGATATAGTCCCTAGTCGATGCGAGAATGAGGATTAACCAGTGTCGTCCGTATTCGGCGGGTTAGCGGCTGTCAGCGCCCGATGCCATCGCTGCGCGCCGCGTACATACTCTCTTGGTTTATGTGTAGGCGCGCGCGCCACAATGTGCGATACGTAGGTATTCGCATTGCTCGCTCGCTGGCTGGCTCGCTGGCTCGCGCGCGCGTATACGCACCTATGTATATATCAATTATTGCGACTGAAAAGCGGCTTCGTTATTCTCCCACTAAGGTATATATTATCCAACGCGCATTCGCGCTCGATTTGCATTTACCGAGTCCGCGGTATCTACGGTATCCGCGCCGCTGTCACGGCTTTAGCGGGGTTCATATATGACCAGATTTTGCATATCTCCATTCGGTGGAGGATTACAGAAATCATAAACCGATCAACGGCATATTTTCAACGCTGCTAAGGACATTTCCGTTTTGGAAAAGTGGAGCACAATTTAGGAGGTGTTATTCGAATTCGTTTGAAAATGAATAAATACTGTTTAAACGAGTATTGCAAATATAAATGTTACTTTGTCGGGAAGAAGACAAGCGTGATAGGGAGAGAACTTCTTCGGGCTTCAATACGTGGGAGAGAACTTTTTAAGAACACTTAAATGATCGGAATGCCATTTTGTCTAAAATATTGAAGCTAATTTATAATGACCAGTCATTCTTTAACTGATGTAAACTGATTTAATGAATTTTCATAATTTAATTTGCCATACAATGAAATTCTTTAAATATAATGCCAAACTAGTTTTTATTAAAAATTGATATTTTGTTCTCTCAGTGTCATAGTAAAAATCGCTGGTAAAAATGAAACATATATGGTCCATACATGGTCCATACATGGTCCATATATATTTCAATAGTTTCACATAAGAAAATACAAAATTCATATATGGACATGTGTTTTTCCCCCATCCATATATGGTCGATATACAGCAATAATATTCTAGCCATACATGCATTCAATAATTCCCTTATATGTAAATTAATTACTACCATATATCGACCATATATGGACCATCTACCAGTAATCTACGGTTAACCCAAATTACTAACATTTAACTAAAAATTAAGCAATGCACCGAGGAAGACTCATCTAAAATGAAAAAGGAACACGCGCAAGCCGACTGGCATTCAACACGTTGATACGCGGGAATAGAAACGTATTTATAAGTTAATAAGCAGTTGAAAAGGGACATTTTCGCGAATGGTTAGAGCATGTATTAAAAATCATGCGTTCCGCCGGAGCTCATAATCTCGTATAATCTTTTGCAAAGTTGTTAATACTCGCGGCTTACGGGTGTTAATTTAATATCCATACAGGTGCGCCAACATTGAATATCCGAATCCCAGTGGTACCGATGGCGTTCCACGGGCCAACACTACCACCAGTCCGCCGGCGCCATCGTCGCCACCGCACAGTTTAAAAAATCCATAAAACCGTACTCCCGCGTTTACTGTATCCGTTTCGCAGCCAGTAGTAAACCCCCCCCCCTCTCTCTCTCTCTCTATCTCGCTCTATCTCTCTCTCCCCGCTCCCTCCCGCACCACTCCGACACTGTCCCATTGAGCCCCGGTACATGCCATTTTCCGCCGCACTCCGGGTCGCGCTTTAACGCGCATAATGTGCCTCGTTTCCGAACCGATTTCGAATCCCCGGGCTTCGGCCAATCGCCAGTTAATTCTCCGGATATTTCCGTACTATTAGTCTATGCGCGAACCGCCTTGTCACTAGTTCGATCCCAACATTCATAAGCTTCGATTACTTTCCTCTCACGCTCGGACGTAGTTGAAGGGAAACGGACAATTTTAATGAATTCTGATATTGCGATTATTTATTGTACATATAAGTGTCGCGAGTATATATGACAAAAATGTTTTATAGGTGGCATATATGTTTTTAGAAATGTGCCTGCTTTTTTGCCACAGATATGCCACCTATATGCCACATATATGGCTGCATAAATGCCACATATACGTCGGCATATATGGCAACCTATATAAATTTCCTTTCATGGATATAAAATGTGAAAAATAAAAAATATAACTTACCCACTTTAATAGCAAGGAATATCTTTGGTACATCCTGAAAATATTCTGAATGTACCAAGGGAATATCCTAATGCTCCAGGAATATTTCTGGTGTATTCTTGGATGATTTGAGTTTTTTTTAATATTCCAGAAATGTACCATAAATATCTTTGAACTCGGACGTAGGAATATTAATGAGAAAAAATGTTGGAATGTTCTAGAATATTTCTTGCTATTAGGGTTATTTAGCATGGTATTTAGTTCGTGCAAATCCGGAATTCAAATTCGTTTTGTAACTAAATTTTTTGTCGACTACTGTATTACAGAATCTATATTAACCCAGTAAAACTTTTAGTCATCTGTGGCAAACTCTGCGGCACTCTAGTGCTAATTTAAGCCACGGTTTTTTTTTTTTTTTTTTTTTTTTTTTGTTCCAATATTCACAAAATCAGAGCCATCAATTATTATCATGATACTGTATTAAAGTAAGCTAATGAAATAAATATAAATTTATCATCATTTACATTAAAATTATCATGACTTGTTGATAATGTTGTTGATAACAATTATACCGACTAATAATTTATTATTAACGCTATTAATAATAATATGATAACTTCAGATTTTTAAGCTACAGTAGTCTATTAAATTAATCATTAAATTAACGTTTTAATTACATAATAATACTTGCTTAATGATTATTTATTGTTGGTAAATGACACGTATTGTTTCGTTCCATTCAAATTCCCTATTTAAATTTTTATCAAATCACCCTCGTGACAAAATTTATTTTAATAGATTTCAAAGAGAGTGACACGGAAAAAAGAAAGATTACTTTCGTTAATCCTTTATACCGAAACATTTCGAATGAAACTCACGAGGGTAAAGACGCCATTAAAAGCGGCAAGTTCGACATTTACATACAATATTTACAAATACCGTATACGATGACTTGCAAGGGTATCATACTTCTCGAAACAAATTTATTTGGAAAAATTACTACTGACAAATGAAACGTTTTCGAGATACAAAATATAAACAAACTTTGTTTTTGTTTTGTATTTACGTCCATTCTCGTGTCCTTTGGATGTAAACAAACAATATTATTGTTTTTGTTTCATTAACTTGACCTTTCAAATGTTTACAAACATGGTTTCTTTATGCTTATAAGAAATTTTGAATGTAAGATATTAAATTTCCGATTTATTATTGAAATTCAAGGGAAAATGATTTTCGTTCCAAAATAACTTTTGAAATAAAGGTCAAGCTCAAAATGTTGCATGAAAAAATTTCATATTTATATAACATCAAGATGCACAATTGACGAAACTTTGAACAATAGATTGGTATTTGCGCCAGGTCGCTCGATGTACGTTGTCCTCCAAAGTGGGGGCTTACATAACTCCAAATTTACCAAGTCGGTTTGCGCCGGGATTGGGGCGCTGTGAGCTCCAATTTGGAGGACGACGAATACCGAGTGGCCTTAGTCAAATGTCGAACTGATGGGGATCACGGTATTTTGAAAACAATTTACTGAGAATTGCTGATAAGGCTAACAAAATGTTGCCAATTACCTTCGAGAAATATACATATCTACAAATCTAATATTTGCAAAAATTAGAATTAAAACGTCAGATATTATATATTTAGCATAGCTTTTTAAATCTTAAATTGTTACTAAATCAATTATTAGTCCTTTGTTAACAATATTATTACTGATAAGAGAATGGTAAAACTTAAAACCTAAAATACTTTATATTAATTTAGGGCTAACTCCGAAGAGGGAAAATTTTTACTATTAAATATAGTAATGTATAAATTTTGCTAATTTTTATAGCAAAAATATTGGCTCTTCCAATACGTATCCTTAAATTGCTATAAAAAATAGTAATTTATGTTACTTCTTATATGTTTCTCTGGCGAAAGAGTAAACCATCGACGAACCAAAAATGAAAGGAAAAATTGGCACACATCTCGCGAACAATTGTATCCGCCCTGAAACAAGCCTTTGTTCGATATAAAATTAGAAAAGTCCGAACGCGCCTGGCATAACTTGACGAGCGATCGCTTTTACGTGACGCAATCTACATAACAAGACGACGAATTTTCCGCGGGATCCACTTTAGAGATCCCGCAGATCCTCTTCTTTCTTTTTACGCGTCACGTGAAGAATCGCGAATACGACACGGCAAGTCGACCAATACCAACGTGACATAACCGATTCATAGAGCTACACCGCGCCGTACACCGGACGTGGGCCATTTTTACTGATCCTTTTCTACATTATGGCGAGATTTATGGGGACACGCCGCCGCAGCCGCGGGGAATAAAAGCACCCCCGCGCCACCAACGGAGAGAAAGATAACGTACTACGGGACTTGGCAATAAAAGTGTTTCGCTATGTCGGTTTCGCTTTATAAAAATAAAGAGACGATTGCGCGGCATTTGTTATTGCTAGTTGTAAACGATAATTGACAAGTTTCCTGTCATTCCGTTTTATATTTATTTATTTACTTCTTTCCAACGGTCGAATTGCGGATAATCCGTCGACTCAATCGTAATTGCGCTGAGAAAGATAAAATAATAAAAGCTACTGTAGTTTCTGGCATTTCTAGGCCACTAGTAGAAATGAAATCGGGCATAATTTATCGTATATAGGGCCACGATGAGGCTGAAACGTGGAATACCTGAAGAAGTTTCCTGACTTAAGCCTTATAAGGGACTAACCAGGTACAATGCATTTGAACATTTAATATGGCGTCCAAAGGTGGCCCAATCAAGGTTAACTAATTGGGTACAGGTACTCAATCAAGTTTCCATTTTTGATTAGTACAAAATATGGTTACTGATCAGGGTCTTATCAGATATTAAGGTCCTTTTGGGTCCCGATTTGGTTCCTTATTGAGCCCTTATACATACCGAGCGTTACGAACTGATACGGCACCCTATAATATTGGATACTCTAAATTGGTTCCTGATTTAGAAACGTGGAAAACAAATCAGAGCCACATCTAGTTCCACGCTAGATTTCTACTTGGGTAGTCTGGTAAACGGTGTCACTTTTTTAAGCACTAATTATCAAAACCATAGTAACTCTGTACAGGAACATTTCAGCGCCACAGTAAAAGCCACAGTGGCTAAAGCTGTGGCACGGAAAATTTTCGTCCTCACAGAATCAACCACCATGGCTTTTACTGTTGTTTTACTAAAATTTGTCATCATGGACACATAAACTCCAAAATTACTAAACTATTTTTCTCATCGTAACTGTAACTGCAAAAATGATTGGTCTTCAAATTGAACTTTGACGATAATAAAACTAATCTTTCGAAGATCAACTCGAAGGAACTCATTAAATTGAACACTTTTATCTACGTCCCAATGGCTTTGATAATTATTTGACTACGGGATTTGCTTTTTCTTCCTTTTTTTTTTTAATTTCTGATCGTCCAATCAAACCGATGCCTCGGGTTTGTTGAAACGCGGCCAGTCGATGATGCGATATAATATTCTAAGAATGATGCCTCGGATGCGAAGTGTGTTAGTTTGCTTTGGACGTTGAAAAAACGTCATTGACAGCCGATAGATTACGTCGGTCAATCGAGATTAATCATTGTTTACTCGTTATCGCCGACAAAAGTTGTTTGCCCGCAAGCTGTTAACATGAAAGGACACCGATGTCGTGGCTTGTACAGCGAAACAAAGAAGTCCACCGATGCCTTCGTGGATGGGTAGCAAAAATTATATAACAGCGTGTTCCACGTCGCTCAACAATATTGACACTATACACGAATGCCCGGTGCTTGTTTTATCTCAATTTCCATGATAAAACTTATTAGATTGTATACATAAAGAGGAACGTTTCTCTCGAGGAGAAACAAAAGTTTGGCATGTGGCTCTAGTTGTGCGTTGCAACGTGACGCAATTCGCACAGTTATGAATTATAGCTGAGAAAAAAAAGTTCCCAGGAAATATTTACCGTAAATCTATTTAACTTTAATGCACCGGTGTCATTTCTCGAAGATAACATTGAAATATAATTTAAATCTTGTAACAACCTTCGCGTCATTTATGTACAAAATGTACAAATAAATGTACAAATAAATCTACAATAAAATAATAAATAAATTTAGTTTGATGTACTCACATTGCTGCTACAGTAGTACAAGAGTAGAAGGTGAAACTAGCGCTGCATTCGGTGAAAATGGGAATTAATATTGGTGACATTTCGTCATGCTGCTTGATCGACTTAACATTGTGGTTTCCATACCATATTAAAATTCATCTCGAATGTTTTCCTAAAAAATAAAGTGAATATCTTGTATAAAGTACTCGGTCATAATTTTTTAACATGTGCTACAAACTTATAATACTTTTATATACAAATTTCAGAAAAGTTCCCCCGGGGAAAAGAATGCTGAAAAAGCTGGAAAATGTTGGAAAAACGCAGAAAAACTGCTGAAATTGAGAATTTCCAGCATTTTTCAATCTTCTTTTAAATGTATTATGTTGTCTTGTTAGGAAACTGGGTAGAATCCTAAAACTATTAACTAGAAAACTAGCTGGTATCCGGTACCAAATTTCTAACTATATTTTTTAACGCGGTTTCAGATTATATTATATATAAAATGACTGAACAAATTTTTAAAATCCTTAAATTCTATACATCTCAAAGAATATTACATTTCAAATATACATTTTGTATCACTAGGTGTCACTCCTAAATTCCTTACTTCAACTAGTACAATTCTTCAACCAGAAAAAAAAAGTTGAACATCAATCGCAACACTCATCACAAGATACCAACTAAAATTATCAATACAAATATTCCAATCATATTCGTTATCCCAACAAAACCAGTACCTCCCTTCTCCCCACCAAAGTGACATCTAAACAAACGAAAACCAATTTAAACCGGCGCAAAATCTACGGCAACTAATTACGAGGGGTACTCTAATTCTGTCGAAGCAAAATGGCCGGAGTGGTTGGCCTTGTAATCTCTAATAACGCGAGACGCCGGCAAGGGAATCGGGGGCTTGACGTCGTACACGGACACCGGCGGTGCGGCGGCGGCACTGTCGGCGCTAGGCTACAACCTTACAAGGGTGGGAGGGGGGAGGTTGGTTGGCAGGAGTTATGGATAATAGCCGGGCACTCCGACGCGGAGTCTCGGGGCGTCAAATCCTTTGCGAAGCCCCCGGATATCCGACGGCTCCTTGGCGAAATTTATTTTTAATGAAGTGTTGCCGGCGGAGAGAGCTCTCCCCGGTGCATTGCGGTGGCTTCGACCCGCGGCCCCGGCGCGCAACACCCCACCGGGGACTCCTTTAAAAATACGAGAATAAGTGGCGCCAAGTAACGAAGTCTCGCGGCAAATGCCCGAAAGAAAGGTGAGAGAATTATATGAAAAGAGGGACGGAGGTTGGGGGTGGAAGAGGGCGCACCTATTCCCGGTATGGTATCGCGGGTATGGTTCCCCGTGGGTACGCGGGTGCGCGTGTACATCGGATAGTCAAAAGGATGGTGGATAATATAATGATGGCGTCGACGGTAAGGAGGGGCGGGGCTATGAGAAAATCGATATTATTCTCCTCCTCCGCCCCCTTCTGACCCTCTCATCGTTCCTTTCCGCGTCCATCCCCTCTCCCTCGCGCGCCAAACCTCCGTCTCTCCTCCGTGTCTTTTGTACTCTTTCTTACAAACGACCCCCGGCCGCCTTCCCGCGTCCCTCGCGCTCCTCTGCGGAAGATGGGCCAAAAAGCAACGTCGCGCAAAATCAAAACAATGGAAAAGAAACTCGTCAAACAGCGCCGGCATTCGGAGGGGGGTGGGGGAGGGGAACGGTGGTTCCGGAGCGGTGCTCCCTGGACCGTCGCGAACCTCGCGCCACCAAATAACCCCCGCGTTATTGTCTTCGCGAAGAGGAAGAGGAAGAGGAAAAAAAAAAGGAAAAGATTGCAAACTTTTTCCGGCTCATCTTCCGCTATCAAGATTCCAGATAGCCCCGCGTCTTCGTATCAGAAAAGTCCGATGGTACGGGAGAATTTCGCGCCGGGGTGAGGTGATTGATGAATCCTTCGCCGACGATCTCATTACGGTTATATAAGCTTTCGTAGATCGAGGCTTACATGGTGGTCGAACTCGGGACGAGGGCCTGGGGGGGTGGGGGGGGATGGTCGGGGCTCGGGGGTCGTGATTTGATGAGGTTTTATCGCCCGCTCGACGTGTGCCAAAACCATCGCTCGCGACCCCGAAGAACGTCCCAGCCCGGGGGTGGAGGAAGAAGAAAAAAAAAGGAAAACATTAGGACGTAGATTTATGGCTCTATAATGCGTCGCCATTAAGTCCATTTAACTGTTATTATTTATCGGCGTTTCGTCATTGCGATTGATTCCGGGATCCTTTACGCGTCTGCCTCCTGGTTCCACCGCCCCCCACGGATTCCACGGCTCCCAAGTACGGCGCCGTCGTAAAACGCGACGACGTCGTTGTAATTCGTTTTCGACATCTTCATACTTTTATTAGCCGAGTTTCGCTTTATCATAATTGGGCAAATAGTGTGTCTTAGATAAATCCGCGCGGTATTCCTTGCCCGCCGCCGCCGCCCCCCTTACATAACGGAGATTTTGCAGTGCCATTAAAATTTACGGGCGCGGCTTCGCGCGTACGAGGGAATTCGACCTGTTTTAACCCCCCTTTCGACTGCGAAGCCACCCCTGCGCGCCAACCTCGAGGGTTTATTGATTCTCAAGCAGCGGTATCTTGTGCCTTTCTTTCACTTTTCTTCCTTTTATAATTACAGATTTGAGATTCTGTCGCGCTTTGAGATACTATCGATTGTTTCCATCCAATTCCAAAGCGATTCTTCTTTTTCTTCTCTTTTTGCAATTCACATTCGACGATTAATATCTACAGTTCGGTTTTTAGATATCGGCTGAAATTTGAGCAGTTAATATGACGAGTTGGATTAATGAGTCTCAAGTTTAAGAGTCTTATTTCGATTTATTGCCAAAGTTGTTCTTGCGCAGCGGAAATTGAAAAGAATTTTGTGTTAATGATTTGACTGTTTATTTTTATTGGTTCTTGTAAAAGTCGTTGAGATGGAATGGAAGGGGAAAAAAAGAACGAAGATGGGCTCTAAAATAATAGGGTTGAAGGTTCAAATATACTTTCTTTAATTGAAGAGGTGAGTATTTTCTAAGAAAGTTCTTTTTTTTTAAGTAAAAAGGAATAATAGAAAATAAGTTTACTTAAGTAATTTCACGTGTAGAAGTTTAAATGAGATTTCCTAGAGTAATTCGTGGCCCAGTTAAGGCTGGCTATCCAAAATGTACCCTAACTATATTCGTGTTAGACGCTGAGAAAAATAGTATAGTAATCCTGGATTCTGTGTTTCTGATATAAAATAATGCTTGGTAATGTGACAAGAGGTACTACAGTTCTGATAATTAGTACTTGAAAAGGTGACATCTTTTACCAGACTGTCTGGTAATGTTCTTAACATTGGAGCATAGGAGAATTTACTATTTTTTATACCAATTTTAGAATATATGGAAAGCAATTATTGTTACTATGACAAATGGTAAAACTTAAAAACTATACTGCAGCATATTATTCAAAAATGCTCTCACTTAAAAAACATTCACTTTTCCCATAAATCCCCCAAAATTACTACAAAAACTCTCTAAATATTACCATTACTTCATTTCTCAAAGCACCAAAGGCATTGCCGGCCCGACGAGGAAAGCAATAACTCCACACTGCGTCGCGCGAGGTCCAATAAACCTTTGTTTTCACCCGAAAAATTGCCCCACGGCGTGTACTAAGCGCAGCTTTGGAAATGAGTCCTCGAAATTGAAAGAACGTCACAACAACGGCTTTAAGACCCGTCGGGATTTGGCAATATTTTTTTGCGAACTGTGGTCCCCGTTCGGAGCCGTAGACGATCCTTATTCCCGCGACGCGGCGAGCCTTCCTCGGGGCAATTTTCGTATAACTTAACTTAACCCACACCGGGTCGAACCCCCCCCCCCTCTCGCGTCGTTTTCCCGGTTCTTGCTTTACAGTTACGCGAGAGCGACGTGTATCTGAACGCAACCAGCCGTGTAATTGTTGGGGCGGGGGTGGGGTAAGTCGGGCGGAGGCTTTAAGAGGCGGGTGGCGCGGGCGGGAGGGGACGAGTTGGGAAACTCACGGCGGGTGGAAACGGCTGACGAGGTTGATACCATCCTTGGTCTCTGCGTGTATGAGTGCTCTCGTATCGAGCGCGAGCGCCGCCTCGAATTAACACCGTCATATTTCAGGACGGAAGCGAGCTCGAGGGGTTTCCTACGCTATTTGTTACGCTACGACACGTTTCGCCTTGTACACGAGTAATACGCCGAAAACGAATGGCATAAATCTGCGTAGGAAGCCGCGCGTGGAGAGGACCTTTTGAGTGAAAAACCAGTTTGTATAAATTTTCCGCGCGCAACGACGGGAATATTATTTTCGAAAAGGGGTGTCTAATTACTTAGCTTTCGAAAGGCAAACTGAATGAAGCCGCGAATCAAACAAAGATTATTCTAATACAATTGATACTTCGATATTTTTGCCTGACTTATTATTAAGAGATAGTAAAATATATATAAATTGTCGTTGAATGCCCATGCTTATTTGAATCATCGATTAATCTCTTACTCTTCCGTCCACCTTGCAGGTATGGTTCAAGAACCGGAGGGCAAAGTGGCGGAAACGGGAGCGTAACGCGGCGGCCGCCGCGGCGGAAAACTTCAAAACCGGCTTCAGCACGGCAGGGTTGAACAGCTTTATCGGTCAGCCGTTCCCGGACGCCGACGCCCTCTACAACTACAGTTCCTACAACAATTGGACGACGAAGGTGTCCTCCCCGTTGAACAGCAAGAGTTTCACCTGGCCGTTGGGCTCGGTCGGACCGACCGCGGGCCACCACGTGCAGCACACCCACGTCAGCCCGGTGAATTGCTTCAATTCGACGACCTCGTTGGCCGGCGGCCACGTGACCGGGATGTCCATGTCCGTGGGCCAGGCGGCCACCTCGATGATCCCGGGTATGAGCTCGAGCTTGGGGGTGGCGGGTTCGCCGGTTGCGGGATCCGGGGCGGCGTGTCCCTACGTCGCGCCGGCGGCCCCGCACCCTTACGGGCCGCCGATGTACAGCCATCATAGAACAGTGGCGCCGGACTCTTGCACGGTGATGTCCAGCAGCATCGCCACCCTGAGACTGAAGGCGAAACAGCACAGCAGTGGATACGGGGGCGGCGGATTCGGCGGTGGAGTGGCCAGCGGCAACAACGGCGGCAGCGTCAGTCCCGTCAACTCGCGGACCTCCTCCGGAAGTGGCCTCAGCGGCTGCCAGTACTCGTTAAATGCCGGCGCCAACCCGCACTCACCCGGACCCGAACACTCCAACGCCACGGCCAGGGCCCAAGTTTGAGGCGACGCGGGGGCTTCCTCTAGCCCCCGGCTCCACACGGTCGTACCTGCCACTAGCGCCAATTCCCTCGACAACGAGCGGATCCTGATCCCCGATCACGTGGAGGAGGTCCAGATACGCGGCTCCGAGTGACAAAGGCCCCGGTCCGTCGCGTCCCTCACGATGTCCTCGACGCCCTCGTCGATGGCGTCGCCGCAGCACTATCTCGCCTACGAAGAGGAGGACACAGCGACGGACCAGAAGATCAACGAGGAGGAGATGAACTTCGCCGCCACCCCCGAAGGGAGCGCCACGATCGGCGCCGCCGGCGGAGTCGGTATCGGGGTCGGGGGCGTCGGCTCCACGACAACCGGAGGCTTCGTCGGCTATTGGCAGCACTCCGGCACTGCCGCCGGATACTGGCCCACCCTGTTCGACTGGTCGACCAGCTCCATCGCTTCCGGCGGCCAATCCCTAGCCCTCGCCAGGGACGAGAATCGCAACCAGTGATGCGAAGGACGAACCGAATTAACGCAAGTGCATTTTTCTGTTCGGCGAAACGACGGGAAGGACTCGGATTCCGTCTTTCTTACCGTTACTGTGACCTATTTCTGGACAGGAGTTACCGTTACGTTACAATTCATTGATTTTCTCTAGGATCGAAAGGTGGACTTCTTAATTGGCGAACAGTTTGGATCGGCTTCTTCTTTATGAATGAAATAGGTTCCATTTTGTGACTCGTTTTTCATACCACAAGCAAAACTATACTTTTTTATAGTAATTCCTTAAATTATTATAAATTTGATGCAATATTTCATACGTACATTTCGAGGACTTATTTATAACACAATTTTCAACATAATTAATCGATGCGTTTGAAATTGATGCAAAAAATAAATATTAAAGAGCAATAATTACATGCTAATACATTTCACCTTTTCTTTTTAATTATTTATTGACTTATTTTTTCTTAAACCAGTACTTCAGGCGGGAATCAAAAAATTTAAACTTCAAAGACGAGTGGAACTTCACTCAAATAATAAATAAACATGTAAATGAATAAACAATTAAGCGAATGCTCGGAATTGTGGCATGGCTTACTGGTTAAGTGGTTTACTGTACGTTATCCCTATATATTTAAAAGACTATTATCCCTTTTGTTCTTGAAACAACCTATTTCAATCATTTAAACATTAGAGCGCAACACAAAACTATTCATTTTACAACAGCAACAAAATTGCAATATTAAAAAGGAAAGATTACGCGTGCTCCGTGGACCGCATGAGAGAAGTAGGACTTCTTCGGGCTTCAATGCGTGGCAAACACCTTTATGCTTGTAAATTATGTGCACGAGCGTCTTTGCCACGTGTAATAAGTCATAAATGTACATAGTATACATATATAAATGTTTTTTCATAGACTATATATGCGCGATGCGCCTGCGCGTACAACTACTCATATATAGGTATAGAGTGTAGCGCTCGAAAGTTTTGGTAACGCTCTGAATTGCCGTTTCGTTACACCTGAAGTTGGCTTTTAGTGGGTTTACCGTCCCGGTAAGAAGTTCTACTTCAAAAACACCCGGTCCTTCGCTTCGCGCCCGCCAAACTGAAGTTACCATTCGAACGAAAAAGCTGTCCGATGCGGTAAGAAGTCCAGCCTTCCACACACCTCGTACTTTCAAGCCATTAACAAAGCTTTTGCGATTGATATTTAAATAGCTAAATAGTACAGTCCATTCAATCCGAACAATCCAAAAATAATCCGATTCTTATAAAAGGTTTATAGTCACCGTACGAAGGAGTTCTATTTGCTTGAAAGAGGAGAATTCACTTACTTCAAAGACGCTCCTTTTATGGCGAGCCAAAACGTTTAAGGGGCGTGCCGCGAGTAACAATAATTTTTATTTCCGATATACCGGACGCAATTTTAGATCAAATTTCGACGGTCTTTTAAACAATCATCATCAATGTTAACTGTAATAAGTGTAAGAACCGAAATCATGGAAAGTTGTTGGTATATACGCGGGAGAATGACTCGAACGTTAAACAAAAAGTCGTACGCGAACATGACTTTATGCGCTATTTTGTAGATATCTGTATAGTATTAGTTTGGAACGCGCGTTGCGACAAATGTATATCAAGTTGTTGCGTCGCGATAATGATGATAATAACAAGTAACGTTATTCGTTCGACCATTATACCAAAAAAAAAGAAAAAAACTGAAAAAAGAAAAGAAAAAAAACTTCGTAGGCGGTAAGTAAAAAAATAAATAAAAAATAAATAAATAAACAATGCGAGAGGTAAAGATAAATAATATATGCGGTATTGCGCAGTCATTTTGGCGCAGGTACCATGTACAGCATCCACGTATGAGCCCAAATTCTATACTATATCGATTAGACGTATATTATAAATATTACTGATATTGAATAATAATTATATACATCTTCAAATATTTCTTCAAGAGTGATCCTTTTTTTTTGCCATTCATGAAGTTCGGCTTCTTGATTTTCTTCTCCCCCCAACCCCCCTTATAAGTTCTATATTTTGCTCAAATGATCTTATAGCGGACAGAGATTACATTTCTTCATGCGAACCTTAACATCATTCTTTCTTTCATTTATTTATTTATTATGTCATGTTTAAGAATGAAACATTAAATAAAATAATTGAGATTGAAGAAATTTAATCTTTCGCTACTAAGTGACGTTTTATATAAAGAAAATTTTACAAAAAATATATTTTAAATGATTTTTACACGTTATATTTATATTCAGCAGTTTATGTTATTAGTGCAACGTTTTTATTTTTATTCCAAACAGAAGAAAAATAAATAAATAAAACAGAAACATCGGAATTTGAAACAACGTGAACGTTTGTAGTTTAAATAGTCAAAGGCATTGATATATATATGAAGAAAAGCAAAATAAAACAAACAAACAATTGCTATTTTGTATGGATTCCAACTTCGTACAAATATTTGTCGAATTACATACTCGTGTCTTGGCCCGTTTATTGGAATGCGGAAATACATGTACCAGATTTTTGTTTCCGTCGCTCACGTTCGTGAATATACGTTCCTAGTCGACGTTACAAGCGTCACAAGGCACCGTTTGTAATCTAGTCACAATAAAAATCAATTCTATTCTAAATTTTGGAACATTTTTTTGTTTATCATCCCCCTCCGGATTTACAAGTCGTAACTGTCCTATTTGAATTTCATTTTTATTTAGTTTAAAGAAAACAAAAGCTTTATTTTTAGCTTTGGTTTTAATTTATAAGAATTTATGGTAGTATAATTATTCTGGAAAGAATAACCACCTTGAATAAAAGTAATTATACATTTTCCTTTCATTTTTATTTTGAGGTTGTTACTCTTGTGGAAAAATTACATGTAACTTTATCTTCTGCCACAGATTTTGCCACAGCTCCAAATTTGTAGCAAAATCTGTGGCAAATGACTTCCACACATTTGCTTTTCACTTATTTTCCCCTTCAAACATTTGCTTCCTTCTCTTCCATACATTTCCTGATACCTGACCAATCAGAGAAAAGCACAAAACCCCTCCAAATTTGAATATTGCTATTGCAGTTGCGCAGTGACTTTCTGCGCCGGATAAGCAAACAAAAACTGACATGGCATACTTTTACAGAGAAATTATTTCCACAAGGGTATGCAACATTGCATTTTTTTTATTCAAAATGCGTAAATAAATATAATGCATGGTAATTTGTCATGCAACATTGTACTTTCACTCTTAAATAAAGTTCATTACGAAAGCAACCACGAATTTAAGGATATCGGTACAAAAATGACCTCGCAAAGGGTAATTTTTGCAGCCGTCGATATTCCACGGTTAAACATCTCCAGAAATTCACATCGGTATATTATTAAAATCCTTTATTTGAATGTACAATGTTGGTCATATGATTTATGTATTCGCATTGGTTCATCCCATTCTGGTTGCAACTATTTCAACACCTCCAAAGATATTGACCTTTGGAATTCGCATACGTATTCAACGGGATCGTATAAGGATAATATCGCACTACGGCTATCAACGGAAAAACGATAAATTATGCACCCTACGCCTGAGCATAAAGAGGGGTCAGAACCGTAACCCTCGCTGCTAAACTGAACTCCATATTACACTATCGGCATACGTGTTAATGTCATACCTATTATAAGATATATCACCAGTTTTATGTTACACATTACAACTAGCAGCCGCAATCAATGTAATCGGTGTCGTGGCATGGAAGATAACGTCCCCGTAATGGCGGAAAATGACGCGCCTTTTGTCTACGCTTTCAAACAAGTTGCAGCCTCGATTATTGAATTTCAATTTCCACCTCGAATATCATCCGTGGACATATTGCCCCGTTACGTTTAAAGTATATATCCTATTTGGATGAAACTTTGGTTTAATAGAAGGATTCGATTAAAGTTGATGAAATATTACATCAGATTATCCCACGATCAATGATATATAAAATATACTAGCTCCTTTATAGGATAGTATATTGGTTCCATTTTCTTTTGTATTGGTAGTATGGTTTGTATCTAGGTATATTTTAATTTTACGGTTATGTAAATACAACTGGGGACTCTAAATAAGGTCCCATAATTCTGCTTAAAATCAAGGATTGGAATCCTGTTTGGTTCCAGAGTAAAATCCATATATAGAGTCCTAGATTTCTTTAACAGAGAAATATAAATTTTTACATTTTAAAGTTATGAAAATGCAACTAGGGACCCTAGATAAGGTCCCACAATTCTGCCTAGAATCATGGAATGAAATCCTATTTGGCTTCCAGAGTAAAATCCCTATATATGGTCCTAAATTGATTTCTGTAACAGGGAAATATGAATTTGAAAACAAACGACAGGATTAAGATTTCACAAACACGTTTGCAGGTTGAAAATGATAACGTTGAAGATATTGGAGTTCTTATATAGATATTTACAAAAAAGAAAAAAATAAGCATAATTGTGCAATTGAATGAAATCACCTAAAATAGAGTTCAAGAATTGTAATATTTGAACAAATGACAGTGAATATACATATAAATGTAAATATACCAAAATATAGAATATATCTTTCCCCAATATAATTATAAATAATTATCAATACAGACAAAATCTGTATAATCTCACATCAATTTTACACTACTTATGTACTAAATATTACAATAAATATATCTCGAATGAACTTACCTATTTGAATTTAAAATTAATACGCTATTATTGTTAATTAAATTTAAGTTGTCAATTAATCAATAATATTAATTATCCTGAATAATTACATTGAACAATTTTGAATATTAAATTTGGCAAGTTCGTAAATCATTTGAATCATAATAAATCACGTAAATGCAGTAATTAAATTCTAATCGTAAATAATGTCGAACGTCAATCAAATTGTATTGTTCAATTAACGATACGTAGATCGATCTATATATGGCCCGGCAAGAAAGTAAATAAAACATTATTATACTCCATCAGAAAGTGAGGACAAAGTTTGTCATATTTACCACGCAGTTTAAAAGTGGTTCTGAGAATTGTACAAGTTTTTATGCCCCAATGTAATAAAACTGATTGTTGATCTTACAGCAAGTAGAAGGAAATATCACAAATTACTATTTCTTATGCGAATATAAAGATATATTAAAGAAGTAAATAATTTTACCCTAATAAATAATACAATTTACAAGTTATATAATATCTTTTACTAGCGAAAATACTACGAATTACATTGTTTTATTGTTATCATTTTAGTTATTTTAAATAAATTTGAAATGCAGTTCAAAATAAATAAATATGGTTAAATATAGTTAATATAATAATTATAATTATATTAGATTAATTACTTTTTAATTATTATATTAAAATAATATTAATATAACATAATTATATTAAATTAAATTAACTACATTAAAAAAGTATAGTTAAAAATAAATAAATATAAATAAATGTAAAATATAATTAAAGATTTGCACTCCCAAAAATATCCCAAAATTAATATAAATTGTATTAAATTTTACTACCACTTCTTCTAAAGTGTACGAACAAGCTTTGTCCCAACTTTCCAACGAGGTATAATTTTTTGCTGAATTTTAACACCGCAACAGACTCGATCCGTTACGTTCATGATAAATCCAAGGTCAATTAAATGAAGTAGCGAAAATTTAATGAAAAACGCCCGCCGTCCATAAATTTGCAAGCCAATTAATTTCATTTAAAACGAAATGGATCTCGATTGGTGGAAGTGCGTTGGGAATGGCCCGTCCAAGTCGAACGAGCGAATAGGTAAGAGCGAAAACTGGGCTTTGCACTCTAACTGATTGCCATTTGCCGGAACAATTGGACAGAATAGGTTAGTTACGTAAAACACAAGGGTTCGGAATACCCGTTTGAATTTGTAATGATTCGCGCGCAAAATCGCGCGCCCCCCCAAATTAATCGAATAGATGTTGGCCTCGTTTGGACGAAGCTTATTATTCAAACGGGGGCCACTTTGCGAAGTCTCTTTTTGATGGCCAGATGTTGAAGCTTTTTTTTTACATTTTCACCGTGTGTTCTTTATGAGAAATGACAACTAACCGGCCCTTGACCTCCTTTATTAAAAAGATGTAAAAGTGCACGCAGAAAAATAAAACAGATAATTTTCCTGTAAAAAATTGAATTCCAACCCCAAAAGACATTTTATGAATATTCTTATGATAAATTATGAATGAATAGAAAATCTATTAAACATAAGAAGATTCCATTATTCTTAAATAGACAGTTTTGTGATCACAAAAACGCTGACTAGTTCCCAGGCTTAATTACTGAACAGAATTGTACCAAAATTTGACGTGATTCAATATAAAAGTGAGAGAATTGTTGGGTATATTTCATTTATGAAAATATAACTTTAATTTTATAGAAACAAAGTATAGTGGATGATTATCTCTCACTTTTACACAATATCCTACCAAATTTTATTGCATTTTGATTCATTATCCAAGCACAGGTACCGGACAATGTTTTTGATATGTAACACATTGAAGAATCAGTTTAAATCTCGCGAGTTTGTATCGTTTGTGGGACATTAATCGAATTTGTAACTCATTGCGGGCTTAAGTATGATGACTTTGGAAAGGGAAGAACAAATGCTGTGGTAAGATAGCGGAAGCGAGACGCGACTTCCACGATGTTGGAACTGATATGAGAAGTATCTTTATTACCTTTGGTATCCCTGTGGCTCGAGTTGATGTTAATTGCTATTTTATCTCGGTTGACTGTATATTTCGAACACATAATCTCTTCGCACTTTACGACATTTCAGATCGGTTACAAAAAACAGTGACACGGTTTGCTGAAAAGAATTATTTCAAAATTAAAAATGTATACAATTATTGGTATTCAAGAGAAAAAGTTTACTTTTTTTAATTTAAATTTTTTGTTTAATATTTTTTGTCAAACCACTGTACAAATTTTAATTGAAAATTTGATTTAAATTTTAATTTTCTGTTCAAATTAAATTACTTTCAATTTTAATATTTAGTTATTACATTAACAATATAATGCAAAAAATGTATTTTTTCATTATTGTATAATAAATACTTACTGCAATTCTTATTAACTTTACGCGACCAAATATAATTTGAAGACATCGTCAAAATATAATTAAGAACTTTTTATGGCGTGGTAAGATACTTTACGCAATTATTCTCCGTATTATTTAGGTTAAAACTTGTTTGATGCGTAATTACATTAATATACAATAAAATAAATAAATTTATTTTCATGTATTCACTTTGCACCTTTAGCAGCGCAACAATAAAAGTTGAAATATGAATATCTACGCTTGTTTAATTATAAATCGTGTACTTGCAAATCCACGCGTGTTCAGACTTGTTCACGGTTACGTAAGGCACACTGATTTCGATACACGATAATCGATGCACACCGTGCGCTGGCGCCACGTTCGGCGAAAACGGTAATTAATATCGGTACGTTTTCACCGTGCCATTTGATCGCTTTAACAATGTAGTTTTGGAATAGTGCGCATCATACCAAACGATAAATTTAAACGTGTTATTCAAAATTGTTTCCATAAATGCTTCACTTCTTAATAAATCATTTCAAAATTTGAAATGCACTAACGTAAAATTCAACGATGAAAAAGATCAACCAAAGACCAACTTAGATTCCCGCGCAGATTAAACGTTCTAACCTCAACAAATAAGTGGGACAACTTTCTTCAAGTATTACTTGTTACTAATATCAAGTAAGCAAACATTTTAACTTTTTGTAAATAAGTAACATTATTCGTTACATAAAATGCTGAAAATTCTCTGATCTAATAGTTTTCTTTTCCGCGATCTCACTGCAATAATTGCCAACAAAGCGATGAATTGCACGAATCAACCCTAATCATTTTTTATTTCCAAATTCACTCAAACAGTAGACTTTGCTTACCGCCGGGGCGCGAAAATACATCTTGTTTGACATTTCGTGAAAGAATCGCCGGCGATCTATTCCCGTGAATTCGCGGCAATGACACGCGAGTATCTAAAAAAAAAAAAAAAATAAAAAAAAAAGTAAAAACGTGCAGAAAGAGAGGAGGCGACGGGAGCTCGAATACTCAGCGGTTTAATGCTTTTGGGGGTGGCAAAAGCGTACGTAGCGTAGGGGATTCTTAAAATACTCTACCAGATTCTAAATCATGGAGGCTTAGGTGCCGTCACGTGAGCAGGGATTACCTACCTTACTTCAAAGTGTCCTGCAGGTGCAGCTTCTCCGTTTCGAGTCTCCTCTGACGGAACGTTGAATCATGTGCCAGTTGCAGACGGCGCGCGCGTTGCGTGCCTTCGATATACATCACCTTTTTTTCTTCTCCTTCTTCCTTCCCTTCTTTCCTCCTCCATCCTTTTTTATCGCGACGCGTCTCGACCGCGCGCGTGACATTCCACGATTCGTCGTTGGATCCCCGCGATTAGGCGCAAATACTGTTTTATAAAAACTGACAAATGGACGGGAATTATTTTTAACTTTGCCGAACGGAAAATATTCGTTAAAATTACTGAAAGGGAGCTACCGTCGGATATAAATCTACGGTTAATCTTCGCCGAATGGGAAGCCTTTTTACGGCGGGAAAAAAGAAGTTGTATTGAAAATTACCGTACGGTCTGACGTTGGCGAGTTATCGTCGGCGACGTTTAAATAATTATCGTACCAACGTAATAATACTTTTCAATTGATAAGGTAAATTTTGTTTTTTATCATAGTAAATTCGATTGTAAATTTACAGTAATTCTGAACTCGAACGTCAAAATATTTCTTTGGTTTATTCAAAGTATTCTTATTGCGTCTTTGATTTATATTTGAACAAAATGTTTTGATAGATTCTGTCCTGTTTTCTCTTAGTATCACTAATCCGAAAGAAAAAGATAGAAGCTAATGGAATGTTTTGTTTTAATATAAGTCGAAGATGTCGTTGAAATGATACCAAAAGTATTTCTTTCTTCCAAAAATTAATGACTCTACCATTGTAATAGCTCATCATCTAGCCTCCCCTCAATTTGGTTGTGACGATATAAACAAAGCAATATCTTCACTGATAACAAAACAATTCTCTTGTTTTGATTTTTTTTGTTTTTATAATTAGGTGATTAACGAAAATGAATCTTCGAGTCCCTAATAAAATGATATATAGATATATATATATATTTGTTTTCTTCCATGTATGTCTTAATAATTTCATATATAATAATTTTTTATATTGAAATCAATATAGACCGTATATGGACTATATATGTTTCATTTTTACCAGGGATAAATTTTAATAACGATTCCACAAATCATACACGTTTATTTACTATTCCATCGAAGTTGTTCGATACTCGAAATGCATAATCATTTTAGAATTACGAACTTGGAAAAAATAATAATAGTAAAATTGACGTTAAACTAAAGAGGGCCAAGCTATGCAGGCAAAGCCCTCAATTTCAGTAGAGTGAAAGCTCAACGCGAGACGTGATAAAATGGCTTCTTATTTTCGCGTTTATATTCAATCTCGGACGTACTTCGTCGGCCACAAAGGGCTCCATCTGAAACACGTTAGTCAAGCGATGCTGCGTATGCGGAATAGACACTAACGTAGGGTGAGAAAATCGTAGCGATGTATTATGTAGTACCTTGCTTGATCCTCGTATGCATCTATGCATGGAAACAGGACCGTACTAAGTTTATAGCGGAACACCGTCGTCACAACTCTCCTCAACGCATGCAATGCAAATGTGCTAATTTAAAAGAATAAATAAAATCGTAATCTATCAACTGCTTTAAATAAAGGGACCGTCTTTTTTAACATATTAAATTATGATTATACTCCTTGATGGAAGTATCAATGAATAAAGAAAGAAGGAACAATGATTCAGAAAGTAGAAAGACATTGGATTGACATTAATTTGAACAAAGTGGCATAAAATATGAGAATTAACACTGATTAATGTAAGAACTTGCGTGGTAACTGTTGCTAATAATGAATTGATAGGCAGAGTTTATATATTTTTGCATCAAGCAATAAATATTACTGGTTACATTCACCAGGAGTAGGAAATTTAAAGGAGTAGGAAACCGAAGTTCAGCTATAGTTTTCTAAGCAATTTTAGAATTCTACCCAAGATCCTAACTAAGAGATCCTAGATAGGAATTGGTGCTAGTTACCTAAAATAAGTAAGATCCTAACACTACCTAGGAATCTAGCTAATTGCGACGCTACCATTTAGTTATTTAGATGCATCAAACCTTCACTATAACAGTGCGACAGCATTATTATAGGAACTAAAACTGTAAAATAAAGAAACATTCAAGGTTGATCTGATAGCGATTCCAGCGCATGCGCAGGCGAAGGGTTGATTTTAAAAAAAGAGAACCTTCCTAACCTAAAAACTGTACGACGAACCATAAATGGCAACAAAAATGCGATCATACATCAACCATTCCATTCGGGAAAATTCCGATCACGTGACAAATTCCCATCATCACGAATGCTATTTCTAATCTTCTTCTTTTCCGCGCGTTTGTCGGGCGAGCGAATAATTTTTCGCTGTTGCAAAAAGCGAAAGAAGTCCGAACCCTTTTTCCCCGGAGCGACACTACCCTCGCCATAGTTTCGAGAGAATTAGACTCGTCCCCGATTTCTCTTTTTACCTATTCCCGGCAGCTCTTTTCTTGCGTTTCTCAGCCGTCCTCTTACTCTTACTCGGTCCCTTCGCACGAAGCTACTCCATGTCGGAGCCTCCATTAAATTCATTAGGCCATTAGTGGCTGCAACCCTCCAAGATGGCTACCAGGGTCGCCTGGCAACCAAACGGGGCGAGCACACAACGAGGCGGGTGGATCTTTCCTGTGTAATTAGATTCAACGACCGAGAAGGGAAACCCGGCGGGAAAAGGAACGCTGGGACGAGGAGAAGGACGCGCGATACACGCACCGAAACAGGGTTACAATTGGACCAAAAAGGACGGGGGCATTACGTGACGTTTATTTTCGACGGCTGACTGCTACAACAATCTTCCGCGGGATTTCATCTTCAATTGATATTTATGAATTGGCCGGAGCGTTTAGAATTATGATGCCGGCTAACGATGATACATCTTAGGTATCGGGGCTAATGTCGTACCGTTAACCGAGATCGGAAACGCACGGGGGCAAATTGATGGAATGCTTATTAATTGCGGCCAATTTCGTAATCAACCGAGTGGTTGCGCTAGAAAATGTAGCCCGAACTTGTGACGACTAATTATAGTTCTAATGATAAACGTAACAAATATTGATGTTGATTGTAATGTGTAAATATTTACAAATCTCCTGATTGTTTCCGATTAACCCTGATATTTTCTTGCAGTTTACTAAATCTCTTGGAAATGATTGTTTACATTTTTAAGTGTCAGAAAAGTGATGTAAACTAACACTTCTGACCAAATGCCCAATTGGCAGGAATTATAGGGTATTAAGGTACCTCTTTATAATTTATCAATATTCGTCTAGTATCAACATTTCGATGTGGACAATTCATGATTCTAAGGCTCATAAGGAACTCTCATAGCGGGATCACAGAATTCAACTGAAGCTATCAGGATATTTGATTGAGCTTGTGATTCTTGGGACTCACTTAGGAATATATAGAATCTTTAATTAAAGAAGTGGTCTGTTTGACTAGATAAGTAGGTGTATGGGAAAAACCTAATTTTAGTCAGTTAGTCCATCTTATGTCACAATATTTATCTCTATTGATCCATAATAATCCTAAGATTCATGGAAAAGTCTTATGTATGGGTGTGGAAACCAAAAGTACTACTCTAT
Source organism: Leptoteleia sp. ZL-2020 (assembly GCA_022817305.1). NCBI lineage: Eukaryota > Metazoa > Arthropoda > Insecta > Hymenoptera > Scelionidae > Leptoteleia > Leptoteleia sp. ZL-2020. Next base: position 28,898 of record JABFPN010000299.1, on the reverse strand, counting down.
CTGATTATATTAGTCCATATATTTACCGATTTCCAAACATAATCAATATTGAGTTTGAAAAAATAATACTTTCCTTGAGAACTAGTGCGATGACAAGCACTTACCTTCGACTTCTGAAGTCCCATTCAAACTCCCTGACAATTGTCTACTTTGCGCCACTTGTTGCGTATTATTCTATTAAAAACTAAAAATATTTTCCCCCGCTAGAAGAATATCGTAAAAAGTCCTCTTTTTTTGAAGTTTTGTAGTTCAACGGTATTATTTAAAAACACCTAGAATTGGGTGGAGAAAGCTAAAAAACAGAACATTCGCCTCTAAGTATCAGTGCATTATTTATGCAAAAGCATAATTGCGTATGAAAAATATTTAAATGAAAATTAAAATCCTAACGTGACGTAATTTCTCGAGTAATGTATATTTTACATTCTTTTTGCTGGAAGAAAAAGAGTAATTTTAAAGCGAATAACCGTTACTTTATTTTAGCAGTCCATAAATTGTCCACTAAACATCGCATCCACTGCAAGGAAAGCGTGAAAAATTTCACTAGGTTGCATAGGGGGTAACGCTTATTAAGAAATACTTGAAGAAGTTTCACATTTTTCTGAATTGCGGCGTGTTTAATGCTTTAACCAAGCGACGATACTTTATCCTGGAAAAGTGGCCTGAGTGGGAGAATTTACGTAGCACTTAATCCCACCGCTTAGAGGTCTCGACGATATCACCCTACTTCTCATTCTTAGGCAGTTGCTCCTTCGTTTATTTTCCTATTATCTTTCTACTTCCTCAATGAAAAAGGATCACTTGTCATTTTGAGTGTAACTCCGCGTAACATCTTACCCGTCAATTAACATGAACAATTCAATCACAGTTTTGATTGATTCGATGCAACATTACACGTCAATACAAATTACAATATCTTGCAGTTCTGCCAAGGTTTATATAAACTTTTCCGAAATATATATAAAAAAGTATTATAAGTTTGTACCTACTTAAGTACACATTAAAATATTATACGACAGAATACTTTGTGCTGATATAATGACAATTATTGGGTTGACTCAGTGAGAATTATTTCCTTAAATCAGTCTAAAAAGATGTTGAAGACAAATTATCATATGTATATGTTTATATTCATCATAAAGTAAGACGTACTGTGTCATGAAATCACATTGTTAAATTGATCAAGTGGCACGGCAAAAAATCGTCGATATTAATTACCGTTTTCATCGAAAGTGGCGCTAGTGTGTGACGTGTATCGATTCATTGGTTGGAAAATCAATGTGGCTTACATAACTGCTAACAAGTGGAAACAAGTGTGGGTTTGTGAGTAAACAATGGTGTATTGATAATTAAACGGGTTGAAGAGTCCGACTAATTATTTTCGCACGATTTACCCTGGTTTCCATCTGCATAGTGGCTTTCATCTGCTCTTTTCGTGCATCCTTCAATGGATTTTCCCTTTTCCTACCTCTTCCTTTAATCCTTTCCTTCTCTACTTTCAGAGGATTCCATTGAGGGTGTAAAAAGGTGAGGTTAAAATTCTCAAAGGTTCGAGACAGTGAAAGATTAAAAAGACGTTGAAAAAAGGTGTTTATATTACAATTCGAAGGCTAATGACTTTAATAGGAATTTGGTCCCATTTTTTCCTAGGGCCAAATCTTAATGACAACAACGTAATAATTAAACAAGTATGGACATCGAAGTTTCATCTTCTACTATATTCCAACCATAGCAACGTAAGTACATATAAATTAATTTGATTTTACCATGCCATACAAAAGTGTAAATTAAAGTACTTATAGAATCTTTTTTTTCCTCAGGTACCATCCAGCAATTCATAACAATTCGCAGTTACATTGTCAATTGCTTTAAACTGTTTAATAAAAAGGACAATTTGGCGCAAAAGTCGAGAATACTTGCCGAGCCAATAAATTGTCAAATATCTGTGTGAGAAAATGTTGGGCCAGATTGAAGATGACAGGTATTAGAGGAATGTTGTATACCTACAGGAGAGGTGACAAGATCCGTCCAGCGCGCGGTTGAAAAAGAGAGAATACGAAGAATACAGTAACATACGACAGCACATCTGGAAAATAGAAGGAAGTAGCAACGGTAATCCAGAGCGCGGCTCCGGGCTTACCGAAACTCCTCCAGATGTTTATTGAGTCGGCAGGCGCACGCGCTACCTATACTATTTTGTCTCGTTTCGCCTTATCGTACGTGCCACCTTATCGACCACCCTCTTTGCAAGTCGATTTCGTATTTTTGAGCCCGTTGTAATCTCATCTTCCAATTTCGTTATTAATCCGAGGCTGGAATTAAATTTATTTAACAAAACGATTGTCAAAGGGTGTATAAAATATATGTGTTATGCAATAAATATATTTGTCATTTAATGCGGTACGTGTAAAAATATACAATTTGCTCGAGTGTCTCGGTACAATAATGGTACAAAAATCGGTGCGAACGATAACAAAATTCATTAAACTGTAGGGAAAAAAAATAATCACCTTTCGCAACTTCAAAAACCACTTATTAATGTACAGTTAACCATAATTAAGAAATTAGTAACTTCAAAGTAATTATTTCTATGCGCTATCCGAAGATATTCTTGCGGAATATATGAATCTCGTCGTCTGTATTTTTTAATCGCCTTTGAAACAACGGTGAGAACTAGAAAAAAGTTATTTATATTTCTGAATGCATCATCAACATTGTGAAAGTGTCCAATTTTGAGATGTGCACAGGTTTTACTAAGTAGTTTATGGTAATGGATAAATAGTAATTATATGTATTATAAATTTAATCGTACGAAGAAAAAGTTAGATAAAAAGCTATTACAGTGTAATGCACGGAGAGGAAAAATTGACCCAGTATTTTTTAGCTATTATAACCATAATTTTTACCACTACAATCTACGCTTATTTGTGGTAAAGAAAGAGATATTTGAATTGGACAAAAAGTATATGTATATATAAATATAAGAGATATAGCTAAAAGAAATTTGCTGTCTTATTTAAATTTTCTCTCTGTGTGGATAATTTACGATCTATATAAAAGACTTAGAAGAATTTTTATCTAACTTTTTTCTGCATACGTTTTATTGTGTTAAAGCTTCCTAAATGAGATTTCTTTATATAATCCTGATCAAAATAATTTTGTACGTTTTTTTTTCACCATTCAATACTACATTACATATTTTACAGTGAATTGAAAACAATATAAGTATGAAATAATATTTATAATCTTCATTGTATAAATATGTAATTCCGCTAGAATATCAAAAAGATATTTAAATAGTAGAATACAGTAAACGAACAGTAGAAGTGCGTAGATATTGTTTTACTAAGTCGCAAAAATAAATTATTATAACTGGTATTCCGGTAACGTTTAATTATATCAACAGTAGTTTTATTAAGTTTTAAATATTTGAACTACAAAAATGCATTGTACGTATACATATACAATTATATTATATACTTTTGTATCGAGCAATATTTCCATTCGGAAATGTCATCTCATTTTAACAATTATTAATTTATCCCTCGAAATATTATTCGTTACAAAAGTAAGTCCATCGTAAAGTGCAAATTATTCAAACATCGTTTGTACAATACAAGTGTGTTAAGAATGTGGAGATTCGCAAAACATTTCTATGTACACATTACACATTTAACGGATAAATTTTCAAAGTCATTTCTGTTTCAGTGTGACAAGAAACTACCCCTTAGCAACGTACGCCGCATGAAATAAGATTTTGTCACAAACATTCAGGAACGTTCTCGAAATCGATTTATTGTCATATATTTTTACGACGTGCGTACACTCGCAATGGATTTTCCACTATACACGCTATTATGCCCTTTTGGGCATAAAATGGTAATTCCTGGTACAGCTTTGATGACCAATGGCCCTGATCCGTTTCGCAGACGCAATCCATTGAAAATCGTTGGACTTAAGGGCAAAAAGTTGAGTATTAAATTATAGAACTATACATGTGTTATTTCTAGACTGGCGCCATGGTGAAGTGGGGAAGGTGTCTACCTGGGACATCAGAACCCAGGTTTTTTCACCACCTCACTATTGCAAACGATACAGTGAGGAGTGTTCAAACTCGTCGTTCGAGTCACGTTAGGCTTGAACGACGAGTCGGAACGCTCCAAAGCACTGGGCATTTCAAAGTAGGGTTTTCCCCCTCCTTCCACGCGGTTTCCCCTCCTCACAGTCTAATGCTTGGTTAAATATGGAATATTTATGACAAGATAAAAAAAAGGTAAAGAATTTGTAAGGAGAAAAAAAATTGTTTGTCTCGCTTACCTCTTCATCATCTAGAGTTAATGAAGATTGAAGTAATAAAAGAGAAAAAGAATTAATTAATAGAGATATTAATTCATTCTTTGTACTTTTCAATCGATTGTTATTATGAGATTTCATTATGAGAATAAGGATTAAACCTACCCTCTTGGCCATCCGCCTCTGTATGTCATAATTTCATATTGTTGGGACACCCATGATTCATCCTGTATTCGACATAAAGCATACCAGTATTGTGCCAATAATACAACGCCAGGACTACCAAAGCGTGCCACCATTGATGCGACGAACCGATGTAATCGACCCATCCTGTTTGAAACGCAAAGTGAGTAATGAGCAATGACGCAAAGTGAGTAATGATTTTCTCAAATTAATAACGCGTACGGAGTCAATTGGACGTGAACGGTTGCGAGATATTACCTGGGAAGAATCGTTCCGGAATTTTGCTCAAATATATGAGGAAGGCGGCCCCGCTGATAACGTACATGCCGAGGACCCTCGGCAAAAGTAAACGGACCATTGGATTTTCCATGCCACCCATGGCCACGCTCCAATGGAGAGTTGGCAAAACTCCATAAGCAGCCCAGGCTACGAAAACTATCAATTTCACGTTACCGTTGACGTTGAATCTTGGAACCTGCAGTGTCATCGCTACTATGAATATCATCAATACTGTTATCAAGTAAAATTGTTGCAGCTCCTGAAAAGTAAAATTCCTATTTAATGTTGGTAATTTTACATTTGGAGGGGGAAATTAAACGTCGGGATCACTTTTGTTCTTCAAATTGAAGACATTAGAAGAACAATTAAGTTTCTTTCTTAAAACTTTCTGATAAATATAGAAATATATTGTTTATCTTTTATCTAACTTTTCATTTTAAAACATCTTACGTAAAGTATTAAAATATTTACATAATTCTTTATTGAAAAACCTAATTTTTATCATTTATAATTCATACTTTTTATTCCTTAATGAATCAAATTAATTTTATAGATATTCACTTAATTAATTAAAATAATTATTATTATCGATTAGAAAGTAAAACGCAAATGTATTTTGTTGCATAAATTTATACGAATTAATTATTTTGCAGGAGGAAAAACTGGATCTAAATTAAATACACAATAATGTATTCCGTCTTACCCTGTGACACCAAAAAGCGTAATAGATGCCCGACATATAAATCGCCAAGAGACTCAGAGCAATGCCAAAGAGATCAAAGGAAAGAAAACACCAGTAATCTCTTTCACTGCGGCACGAAAAAGTATGGTAAATGGAAGACAGAATCATGCACGCCTGAAAGTTGACACGTGATACTGTACTATTATAAAATCATTTTTACGCAAAACAATGGCATTATTGGAAAGTTGCGGCTTACTTGGAAACAAATCAACAGGAGAGCCACTATCATTTTGTCCCCAAATGGAGCGTGGATGTTGAGCAGACAAAGGTCATAAAGCGTCAGGCCGAGGAACAGCATCCATCCAAATATGTGACTCCAAATGTTGATGGTTTCGTTCGTCCACCAAAATATGCTGCCAAGAATAAAATACAGTTGCTTAATCACGAAAATGTTATCGTTATATGGATAAATAAATTAATGGTAAGTATAATACAACATGGACAAATTATAATAGTAAAATTTAAAGCTCTTCATACTAATTTTGCAAAAAATGGCAAAAAAGATAATCGCGAGTAGAAATATAGTAGAAATAATTGCAAGGAAAAGGAAAGGTTTTTGTTCTTATAATTTCCAATTATTATATGTGTTTTATAATTCTAATTATAAATTTTTTTCCAAATTTATATGCAATTTTAATTCACAATTATAATAATAAATCAATCGTGGATTTAAAAATCGCGAAGATTTGTAGATTTTTAACAGGAAAAGTATATTTTGAAACTAGTAACATAAATAGGGTTATTAGGTCGGCAAGTCGACTCGGCGCGCTTTCACTTGAGATTTCATTAATAAATATAGTTAATCGTCCACAAACCTGATTATTGAATACATTGGCACATTTTCAATGACAAAATTTAGCGTGAAATAGTTGACCATTTGTGTAACTGTTATACGAGTCGGGTTACAAAAACTTCATGGCAAAACGAGTACCTTATCAGTCGGCTTTAAATACTTTTCTTGCACTTTTGACGCTACTAAACGCGTGCTACTAAGATACGCTAAAAAAAAAAAGATGAAAATAAAATAAAATGTCACGTTTTCAGTCAAACGGTATAAAATTCTATCACCACGTTAAAGATATTATCTTTTTTGCAAATTACTATGATATTTTTCAATCGATAAATTATTTGTCAAAAATATAATTTTCAAATAGAAAACAATAATCTATTAAGAACAGTTTCTCAATTCCATCTAATTGGAGAGTATTTTCAGCCAAATATTCAGTGGATTTTCCACTTTTAATAAGTGGATTGTGTTTGTCATGCGTGGAAATAAATAGTTCGGCAAGAGTATAGAAAAAGTGTAGGCAAACGGTATGGCAGGAAGGGAACGGGCCTGGGTGATATATGGAACAAATCTGACCGGTTTATCTGGAACTAATTTGGATCATATCCGGGTTTCAGATTAATCTTCAGACTAATAATCCATGTGAAGGAAACAGTCTAGTGAAGGTGTGGAAAAAATTTGGCAAAATAGTCTACATGGAGTTTGGTCTAGCGATAATTTTTTTGAGATTAGAAAAATCAATAAAATAAGGTGAAACCTTATAAAGAAATAAATTGCAGAATATTACTAAAAATTTTAAACTTAAGGTCAAAGAAATCAAGAACACCTTTCGATGCACAATTTGGTAGTGAGGAATCCCCTGTATCCGTGAAGAATGTAAGGATTAAACTGCAAATAATCGGGTGCTTCCTCGAACGGTAGCAATTTTCGCATTTTCTGCTCATCCTCCAGCGTGATTTCATCTTTGAGTTTCGAGTCCGTCGAATTTTTGGACAACTCATGTTGTACCTGTGGAGGAAAACAAGCATCCGTTATTACATGACTGGTCGTTAAACATGAAATTCATCCCAATTGGGACCATATTAATACCCGATGTTACATCCCCAATAATTGCCCGATCAGGTCAATTGGTCTGGTTCCGGCATGGTCCCAACCGGGACCATTAACTGTAACCGGTCAGGCCATGCCCAAGCCACAGAAGATCCCCATTTAAAACGAAGGGAATGCCCAATTTCATTTTGATTAAGAGTAAAATAAGCAACGCCAGAAATGCCGGGCAAATAACGCTCCTAATTACTTTTACTCCCCGGTCGACTTTATTTATCAACAACGTGAACTTTTCTCATTCAAGTTCGCCTATATAAATTTAATGGACTTCAGAACTAATTTCTTCTTTCAAATGGTCGTTAACCTACTTTAGAATTTGTTCTCATAAAAATATACTCTTGACTTACGGACGGGACCGTGGCTGAAACTTTTTTTAACATTAAATAATGCAAGTTAATCGTGTCCCCGGTGTTGGGACACGCGATCGATAATCGCGTCGATTCTTCGATCGACAGTTTTTCGCAAAATATTATCCGTTAGATACGTGCTGTCGAATAAAACAACTCAGAAGAAAGATTTCCTCAGTTATGAACATGGAACTGTAGTGTAAAACATTTTTTGAAATTGAAAACTTAAACAAAAATGAATGTAAATAAATTTTCGCCTTTTACATTGAACATTTTATATTCTACTTACTCATACTTTCATTTGAACGTATGTAAACATAATAATACAGTAAAAGGTACTCGATACGCATGCCCGGCAAAGTAATAATTAAAATAATTAGAAACCAGAATAGCAACTAGAACAGAATGAAAAAAAATGTTTGTTTAAAGTAATTAAAAGAAGTTTTAAAGCAACAAACACAATTGTACAGATGCAAAACATAAAAGCAAAGATACAGAACGGTTTATTTGCCGTAAAACGAGATCTTTTTGTGGCAAGAGGAAGTCCCGAGGACGATTACCGTTCGATTAAATTGTATTAAAAAAAGGTACGCTCTTTTTTAGGACGCATCGCAATCAATCAAACATCCGTTGAAATCAATGTATCACCGGGAACGTGCAGTTTCATCCTCTATTGATAATTTAATAAGAGAAAGAAGACACGAGAGAAACGATTCCGTGGATAAGAAAGTGGCAACTGGGTCACAACGGGACCTACCTTTCTTCTCACCGTGTCGAGATCCGACCTGCGATCAGTTTTCTATCTCCTTAGTTAACGATGCATATTTATCTTTAGCGCGGTCAGGTACGGGTACCCCGAACCGACGATAACCGACGCACATTTGCGCGTAACAAAGTTCGTACGCGACTTATCTCAATTGCGTTACGCAATGGAGCCATCGCGTGTCATTGGTAAAGCATCGCAAAACTTTCACCATCGAAATTTTCCGTCAATCATTCAGCTCGAAATTGCGTTGAAGTTATAATGGAGCTCGAATGTGGGGCGTTGTTGAAATTGAAAACGTAAACAAAGATTGTTTGTAAACACGCGAGGGGACGAATTATCAAAATAAAAACAATAACAACGTTTGTTGTTGTTTTTCTTCTTTTTTTCTTTTAATTGACCCTTTGTGTGATTTGAAAACAGCAAAATAGTTTGCTCTATTAAGTTCAATATTTTATTGAGCTTAAAAATAAAATGTATTGGTAGCCCTGCGAGCTACCAACATATTTCATTGTCACGGTTAATAAAATATCTTAGTCAACTTGAACAAAAGTGATTTCAAGTTGGTAGCCCTTCATTGTGACCAGGGTTACCAACTTAAAATCACTTTTTTCCGAATTGAGTAATATACTATTTCAGCACTTCTCAAATCTTTAAAATTTTGTTTAATTTCTAAAAAAAAAAAACAAAATTTATCACCTTTGGTTCGAAATTACTTTTAAATCAAACAAGCACGGATTTGGAAAGAAATTATGGAACTGGAGTAAAAAATATTAATTGTCATTATCATTATTTCATAGTGTTTCAGGTTCACATAAACCGGAGAGTGATAATGAATTTACATCGAAGCAAACGTAAGCACGTGTACCTGTTCGTGACATATTTATTTGAATCGATATCGCATAACTAACATAATGTGCATTGATATAAATTCTAACCGCAGTCATAATTGTTGTCACGAGTCGCTGAGACTGAATTAAAATTATCTCGCGTACAATTAATGTTATTTTAATTAAAATTCGCAAATTCTTAAAGTAATTAAAGTAAAATGTTAAAAACAAAACGAAGAATCGTTTCTTAATGCGAGTAAAATCAAATGACTTTGATTAATGTATTATATAATTAATAAATCAAGAGGAAATGTCCGCTGTAAATATCTAAAATCACTTTCTCCGATAACATTTTTATTAATTTATAATCGTCGTAATTTACAGAAACAACAAAAAATAAAGCAAATAATTAAATACCGCACGTTAAAAATGTATCGTTACAAAAAAAACTTGTTTGAGGAATGAATGAATTAATTTATAATTTATAAAAGGCAAATGTTTACATCTTTACATATAAAAACATTAAATCTATTTTTCTTTTAAAGTGAATTATTTAAGGTAATATGAATTTGAATTGAAAATTAGTCGAAGAATTAATGACGTGTTTTTAATACCAAATATGCACTTGTTTGATAATTGATTTAACATTTTAGCGTCCGCAATCTTTCGGCGCAACATTTGCCGCAAGTAAATTGAGGAAGTGTGTTGGTATTGCTCACTTTCACTAATTATTTTTTCCCTTTCCTCGCGATAACTTTGGCGAAAGGCAATTTGAATCAAACATATCGTCGGCACGTAACACCTCAACGTCATAGATTTAAAAAAATGTAAATCTTTATTTATAATATATAAGTTTGTATAATATTAATATATAATTATTTTCTTATTTATTTATATACAGTATAAACATATATGAATATTAATTTCAATTTTTAAATTCTAATTTTCAGTATAATAATACAATATATATATTTATCTTAAGTAAAGTTTGCAAATTGTAAATGCAATTTGAATTTCGGAATTTGTATAAAAGATTTTCAGCCGAGAATCAATCGCGCGTGTACAACTTTTAATCCGTGACCTCTACTTTCAGATTGCCTTTGGTTATTAAATACTTTTGCTACATTCTAGCCCAAATAACGGTTCGTCTCAAATCCAATCAAACATCTGTAATTCTTATTTTTGAATCCTTCATCTTCGGTTTATTAAACATAGAAATTACTTCTTAAGTACTTAATACAATAAAACTAGATAAAAAACAAATAGAACCTTGTCATTTTTGCAATAAAAAACACATCTGAAAGAAGATATTTAATTTTATAATTCAGTTTCATCAATTAAAATGTAAGATTAAAATTTGCAAAATGTTATTTTCAGTAATAATTATTAAGTAATAAAAATAACGATGGTAATTTTTTTAAAAAAAAGAAGAGAAATGAAAAACATCGCAAATTGTTAACGAAACACGCATCATAACAGACAATAGATAACGTCACGACGATACTGACCTTGGCAGTGAAATTTTTAGCAGATTTCACGGACGTTTCAGTCTTTAATAATTTATCACAGAAATCTGTATCGTGTATATGACCGTTGCTGGACTCATCTTTTTTTTCGCACACCTCTTCCACACCGGCTAATAATTTCATCATCGAAGTAAACGGAACGGTTTTTCTGCAATCAAACGATTCAATATATAATAGATATTTTATTAAATTTCTCCATATTATTACGATTATTGTGTGAAACGGAATTTCTGAAGTAAACTTTATTGATAAATCAAAAGAAAGTAATATATATTTAAACAATTTTGCAGATTGAATATATATTCACTGGAGCAGCGAAGGAGTGAAGTAGTGAAGCAGTGAAGCAGAGAGGATCCAGTCGGTGAGTGAATATTAAATACTTGTATTGCATTATCATAAACATATAAACACAAGATATTGCACTGATTCTATCGATCAACACTTAAATATTCGTACTCATGTTAATGATGGAACTTTTATCATCGGAAATGAGTTTTCCGAAAGAATATTTTCTATAAATTACTTACAATTAATTTAAACTAATCGTAATTGAAATAATTATTATACACTTTGTAGAATAAAGATTAAGGTGAAGTGTCACTTGACAGCCAACTTAGACTAAACCCAACATTCTTAAAAATTAATTCAAGTAAAAGGCAATGTGCGTCAATAGTTATATATAGTTAGAATTTGTTAAATTAGTTTTTACGTACTGCAACTATTCTCATAAAGCTATATTTGGTATATATATTTACATCCATTCTTCTATCCTTTGGATGTGAAAAAACAATATTATTGTTTTTATTTCATTAATTTGGCCTTCTAAATATTTGCAAATATTACTTTTGTACATAGAAAATATTAGAAACGTTCCGGAATACTTCTTGCCATTAGAGTACCTTTTTTTTTTTGTATTTTTATTTACATTAATCACTTCCGTGGATCGCGCTAAAAAAATGCGCTGACTCGGCGGTAACGTTGCGACGCGCGAGAAAAATCAATCCCGATCGATAATTAAAAGTTGAAGAGTAGAAAGCATAACGGACACGTCAAAGTCGTACGTCAACGTGTATCGCCGTCGCGACTTTTCGCGCACATTTCACATTATCCGCGCCGAATTACATTTCTCTTTCAGAATGAATTGGCAATGCACGCGAGCAGCGTCTTATGCATTTTAAATGCGTTCATGTTGGGGTTCGTTGACCGATCGCATGTCCACCGTAATGTTCAGTTCGATCCGACTAGCCAAATGAAACTTATCATTCGCAATGACATATTAAGCTATCATTGAGCCCGGCTCGATTATACGATTTGTGCTCCACTGATTTTCCCATGTCTCGGGGGTTTGTTACCGCGTGTAGAGCATAAATGATTTTCATTTGACGATCATTGTGAACATTTTTTTTTCATTCTTTCTTTCGAGGCGTTTATATAAATCAGATTTTTCGTGAAATTAACATTAAACATTGTATTAATTGGTGGAACAATTGGCATGCTTCAGCTTGAATAATTTCTCTAATTAAAAAAGGCCCGATAATTCTATTCGTATAAATGCATCCTTTTTCAATTTAGGAAATTGTTCAAGACTGGAACATGGAACAAGTAATGTAAGGAAAATGGGATAATAAATATATTATTTTTATTCTTGTTTAATTTATGTATGTTGAAGAGAGAAGAAATTAAATAGTAAGGTGCTAAAATCTTAATGCAAAGCCATGCATACAATATGGGAAATACTAAAATATTTTTAATGTATTTTTTTCGATGCATTTATTTGTTATTACATAACTATTACTGTGATAGTTTATAGTATTCTAATGATATTAACGGAAGAGCATAAGCAGCGATTTGACAAACATTTACTTATTTCATTTAACCTCAATTAAATCCTGTATGTACAAATAAATCACCCGGGACTATCTAGGTCAGCACTCAAATAACGCACGAGCTGTAATAAATCCATAAAATTGAAATCTTAACATGGGTCAAGTATCAATAATGCAACTGTAAAAATCGCAATCGAATCCACCCGTTGTTTTCGTTTAACATTTTAAGTTTCCTTTAACTTAATTTTTTATCGATTTAAGGATATATTTGAGGAAGAAATGTTTTTGCTATAAATAGTAATAAAACTGAGAATTATATACATGTATAACAGCGTTCAATTTAATAGTATATTAGTCAACTAGGTAAAAAAAGTGGCTTTAAGTTGGCAACCTAAGCCAAAGGCAAAGGGTTACCAACCTGAAACCACTTTTTTCCAAGTCGAGTTGGATGTTTTATTCATTGTGAGAGTGAAATATGTTGGTAACCCGCAGAACTACCAACACATTTTAGTTTTAAGGTAGATAACACTGAGAGAAAAAAGGTGGAATTCAGAAAAGGAGTGAAATAATGTAAAAAATATAGGGACGCCTAATGTAGAAATTTTGCTTTCACTTATAAATGTATTGAAACAATTACACAATTCAATACCTCAATTATTCCCATTAATATCACAAACATATGAGCATTTCATTAAAATAAAAATTAAAATGCCGCATAAATGCAAACGAAATTAGTTTATTTTTATTCGAGTGAAGTTTCATTCTGAAATAATTATACGGAATGATGCTTTTAACATGCTGAAGTGTACGTACGTGGAAGGTAGGCAACGGTCCAGTTCCCTTCTTGTTGGACCACGATAGTTCCTTCCGTTCACTCTCTCCAAAGCGCGATCTCTCGGCTTTAATTTATAAGAAAGTTGGCCACACGACTCGGGGAACCGAACGCCAACATTTTCAAGCCGGTCGGCGCGATGAAAAATGCGTATGTATCATTCGCGCGTTCCAATTGATTCCCGCGCTTTTTTCATTCGCCTCCTCTTTCCACGATTCCACGTCCCATTCCAAATTGTTCCGCTCATCATTTACAATTATCTTTATTTACGCAATTACACGGCAACGATCTTAAACGGATCGTGTTCCATGGCAAGATTGCAAGTGCAACCGATTCTAACGATGATTTATCATTGTGTATACGCGCCACCTGACCAAGGTCAAAAGTCACGGCCGGAAATACGCGAAACTGTACCGCGCGCGTGTTTACTAATGCGATTCATAAAACTTTCTACACGAAAAAAAAATACGTGAAACGAAATTGTTTCGACACATTTGTACTGTTAGAAGTTGATCAACGTTATTTCGTTTCCTTGGTAAAAACTCGTTGGGGAATGTATGTAAAAATAAAAACAGTACGTTTGTCTGTTTTTTATTCATTAAAGTGTCCGGTGAAAATGAATTGAGTGTGATTCGTGTAAAATTGAGCGTAACAATGAGATGGCTGGTATGGAAGAAGGGACAAAAAATTTTTTAGTCTTTTTAGTGCAAGTCGAATCTTTTATTTGGATTTAAAGTTTATGAAGATAAATATATTTAGTTAATATAAAGATAACTTTGGGTAACTTGAAGGATTAATAGCTTCACCTTGAGAGAAAAAAAATTCATATAATTTTTAAGGTATGTTTAAAAATAATCATAATGGTTAAAATATATTACTTATTAATTATAAGTAATAACACACGATGTTTTATTGTGAAGACTTTTTTAGTATCTAAGGGAAAAAGAATAAATTATAAATAATATTATCTGATATTTTAACTTTAAATTTTTTACATTAACATTTTAAATAATACTTTTATATTCTTAACTTCAATTTCATTCCATTACGTTTAATGTTAACATTTTTTTACAGGGATATTAAATTCAATTCGATCAACCAGTTATATTTAACTTTAACTTGAACTTCAAGTTTGAAGAAAGTTCCATGAATGCAGAATTGTTTCTTTATTGATCAGATTAAACATAGGATAATAAACTACTCCCTGAAAAACAAACAAGTTCACTTTTCCACAATTATTTTACTCGCATAGACCGGTAATAAATATTTAGTTATGCAAATTGAATTAATATATTTGTTTATTTTTAATTGAAATGTATTTATATGAATTAAATGCATTCTTTTTTCATTTTTAGATGTAAAAAATTCATTTATTTCTTCAGGTTGTCATATCTAGAATTTCTTATTATGTCAGATTAGATGTTCTTATTATTATAATGTCCAATTGTCGTTGTGCAGGGAAACAACGCTAATAAACTACTTAATACTTTTCTCAACATAAAATTCTAAATGCAATTTTTTTAAAACTAAATGTCAATTTTATATTGTATTATGTATTCATTTAAATCGAAAACTCATCGATAATAATGTAATTTCATATAAAATTTAATTTTCTCACACTTGACAGTGTTAATTTTCATATTTTAATACTTTCCATTAACACTGCAATTAACTTTGCAAAAATTTCCAGCACTTTTTGCATTAAACATTATGAAGTGAATTTAAAAGCAACTGATTTATTTTTGCATTAAACTTCCGAAAACTTGTACCATTAAAATCCAATTCAATTGCTTGCGCGTAATATTTAAGCGTGCAATTAAAGTTGTTTTAAAAATTCATCCTTCAAAATTAATGTACACACTTGCAATGGACTTTCCAGTTTTTTGATATTAATTTTTCATAATTTTTTCAAGTTTTTTTCCATTACGAGGTCTAAATGAGAAACGTTAAATTTAGAATAGCAATTGAACGTATGCATCGAGATAAATTGCTTAAGATAATATTACCACACTTTACAGTTATCAAAACTTTTACTTCTTTAAATAATTATTTAACTTGTTTGAAATATATAATTTTTTTGATTCATATACAAGTAAACGTATATTTGAAATAAATAATCCGTCCCAAGAAAATGAACATAAAAATTCTCATTATATTTAATTTCCACTTCTTGCAGGAATTACAATTTCGCAAACGACCATTTCACCTTGCTCCTTGATTAACGAGATGGACAAAAATGATAATGCATGGATGACAAACAAAATCTACGACGCGAACGATCAAGACGTAATAGTAAATATTTTAATTGCACCATTATCTATTAACAAGCGTAACTTTCTCCGGATGAAAAAATGAAAATGATGCCATAAGGCCCATCTCGGACTTTGCCTGTTCTCAACAAAAAACCCAACGATGCCTGGAACAAATTTTCCTCCGGCGAAGCGTCGAAACTTTCCTCGCAAATAATTGGATAAAAAAAACTCCACCAGTCGACTCTTATTTTCATTGTTATGTAAAAATATCCAGGTAACGTGTTGGCATTTTTATATAATATACAATAATTTTTACACAACACCCAAGCTATCCTACGTAACAATAATAAATTATAAGAACACTTTTGCAAAACTATAAAAATTAAAAAGGACAAAAACTCTTTAAAAATGAAGAGTAACGTTTATATTACTTTGCAGAAATTCCGCTGAATAATCCACATGATGAGTACACGTACAAGTGTATATATACAGGTCAACGTAATGAGAACTTACATGTAAAGGATGCGAAATCGAAAATATCCGATCTTGGGGGAGATTTCCGATGCCGAACTAGAGCACGTTCATGGTTCGCGCGGTGCGAAATCGGTGTCCGAATTAAGCGAGCGCTGCGGCACTACTGGACAAACATTACGCGGGTCCGATAAATCGCGTTCGAGTGGACGGGACTCGAGAGCGACCGGTGCTACGGAATCGACTGGCACTTCACTCGCACGGTACGCGTGCAGCCCGTGTCCAGTCTCCCTTTTTTTTTTTTTACGTCAGCACTCTCACCGTACTCCAACGGGTATCAAACTTCGGCAAATATTGTGAAAGCGAAAACACTCGCCCATCTTCGGGACAACTGTCAACGTTTACATCATCGTCTTTGTTGTAAACCGAAAATGTACCTTGATACCGTTGGATTGCCGCTGACGGTTAATTACACTGAGAAAAATAAGATAATAAAAGCTACTATATTTTCTGGCATTCTGAGACTCTATGGGCCAATGTTAAGATTATTACCAGACAGTCTGGTAAACGGTATCACTTTTTCACCCTTGTTAAATACTTAAGTGTAACTTACAATTGAATTTCAATATGAAAAATTGATCCGTTAATTAGCCAATTAAATCCTTTACATTTACTATCTTATTAATATATAAGATATGTTAAAGTTTCAATTGTCAACAAGATTTAATAACATGGACAAAATCACGATCCAATTCATTCGTTAATAAGATTCTAGTGAATTTTTTAACAAGGGCAAGGACTGATTATCATAACTGTGATATCTTTTTTCATATTGCCAAGTATTATTTTATGTAAGACCACATACCGTATTAATTAAACTTATCCCTAGGATATTGCCAGAACATGCGATATACTGGTAATATTCCAGGGACCTCCCCAAATGTGGACATTTGTGATATCTTAAGATGTCTTATGGATATCTTCGGGATGTTTTTTGCTATTAGAGTAGAGTCCAGCGTTGATATACCATTTTTCGCAGTATAATTATTTGTAAAATATTTTGTATCGCTGTACGGATGTACGGGTTTATTATAATTATTGTTATGTTTATTTTTACATGGAGAGAAAGTACTGATTTCTTTAATAAAATGTTCAGTAGTTTGGCGTTATACTTGTAGGATATTGTTATATTTTCAAACATAGTTCTATTATTATTATTATTCATAAGAAGTAAAGCTCAATGTTGCAGTTGTTATTTGAAATGGCCACGCATTTCCGCGAAATATAATTAATTATGAAAAAATAAACACATTATTTGATTATCGAATATATATATATATATTGATTATATAAACAAAATTTATTTTTGAAAAACCGACATGTATTTGATATTAATATTAAAAACAGTGATATTTTACTGTCACATTTTTCGTTAGTTTATATGTATGTATAAACTATGAACATATATTACTTATTACACATTGTATACATCCTTTTGAGTTTAAGTTGTAAAACGCACCGAAGCCCGAAGAAATTATAATTCCTTCCTGTAACTCACAGAGTACAAGCAATTTTTCTTGTATATCTTTCCTACATATCTCTAACATGTAAAATTCGTTAAAATAGAAAATTATTTTACATAATTACGTTTTTTTGAGTCATTAAACTCCGCCAATTTAGCGTTAACATTGTTAAGAAAACCTTTTTACTTAATACACATATAAATTTTAGGTAACTAAATAATAATTGCAATGAACTTCTACTCACATTATTTTTATAGTATATCCAAATTATGAAGATCAGATTTAATTGTCATATTCTCTTGGACAATTCTTCAATCATTTATAATACAAATGTTACAGTCTAAAAAGTAAGAAAGTATTTTATAGTGACGCCAAAAGAATCGTTTTGTATTTGTCATGTTTTTCCACTATAAATTATATTCTGCATAACATAATTAAAAGAAATATAAGAAAAAGCAAAGAACTACCAAAAATCCTTTTAGGCTGATTATACTGCAATATTTTTCTCGGCAAACAAAATATTTAAGATTAATTTAAAAATTAAAATTAGTCTAAACCATAAATTACAGCACAATTAAATCAAAATATTACAAAATCATTTGCCTTGATACAATTTTTATTATTAAAATCTAAATTAAATTTTTAGCTTCTGAAAAGTACATAAAAATAAATTCATTATTGTTGCAATTTTTGATCGACAGTTGCATCAGTGTGAAATTTTGCCACGTTCCTTATTGAAGACACAGAACATAAAGTACTAATTAATAAACAATGGTATTTGCATAATAAAACTTTAATTCTACAAGTTTGACCATAATCTTGCATTTATAATTAAAATTAAATTTTTATACGACATCGTATCCGGTATAAAAAAGTTACTTCGTAATGAGTAGCATAAGAAATAATAAAAGATAATAATCGTATGCCCTTTTACTTGAGTACATATAATAAGTAACAAGTTGTAAACTCTGTTACCAAGGTGAATGACCTCGTCAAAAAAACAAGTAAATCATAACAAAATCAAATTTCCTTCACAATCCTTTAATCTCGACAAAAATGCAACAATGAATTTCCCCATTCACTTCCAGGATACTTACACCGCTGACCAAAGTCGCAAAACACAACAACGACGCTCCGCGGATGTTATTAATGAAGGTCCAATGTCGTAATGTACACGAGGGAGTTATTAAAAAGTGATCATTATTGCGGTAAGAATCATTTACGCGCGAATAATATGACTTTTTGGTACTAATCTAGATGACGAACGATGATCAATCGGAGCGAAATTTGTATTCTGCGTTAGCCGTTTCCCTTGTATATTTCCCGTATCCGTCTATCAATCCCTTTGTAATTAATTGTACTACCCACGCTCGGTTGTAATTTACACATTTTACAATCAATAAATCAGTCCAATCAAGTTTTATAATATTAAGAAATAACCGTACATCAAAAATCCGTTGCTCGTTCATCAAACCGGCCTATTTCAGCTCCTTCTCTTTGTTCAGTGGACAATCCCTTTGTTTTTAAGAAAATGCTCGTCAAATGTCGCAACACTGATCTTGTTCGTAACGATCATAGAACGGTAAATACAGTCGATTGATTCCAATGACCAAATCAAACAAAAATAGGATCGATTGATTATTCTGTAACGTAAAACCCTAGTAGAAATGACGTAATCAGGCCGCGCCACATCTACAACTAAGTGGCCTTTAGAAGAATTCGTTTGAAGACCAAAAAGTGACATTCTTAGTTGATTTTGATCCAGCCCCTAAATATAAACACGTACGACAAGTGTAAAAAGGCGTCTTGACACAGCGAACAGACACAGAAATACCAAACTATTAACGACATATTAAAAGATGAACAATGAATAGTTCAATTTCCAATAGTTAAACAAAGGCCCCAATTCTGATTTGAGACCCTTGTATCATTGATTAAGTAATCCGATTGGTACCGCTGCTGCTTCGTTAAGAATTCCACTTGTTATACAGTGCCCAATTTTGGAGCTCGATCAGAACTGATATGATCAATCGCTATAATTTGTAGGATCGCATTTTAATCCGATTACAATCTCTACTACGGTTAAATTAACATCCCGATGTCCATTTGAAAATAAACTGCAAGATACAAGTTTAAAGCTCAACTTAAAATTACTTTGTGAAAATTTAATTTAAAGCCTTGGAAAGAATTGTCGATAATCATAATTACAAATGTGGTGCATCGAATAAGTTTGACAAAATTATAACGGGGGAACAGAAAAGTAATGATCAATCGACCACGATGCGTAGAAACCTGGTAGAAAAATTAAATGACAGGTAGGTTGATGGATCGGGGATTGTATTGAAAAGAACACAAACAATCATCGGATCTTAAATTACAAAGTGTATTATTGCGAAGGAGAGGCGCGTTCCCATAAAAGCAAAGGCGATCTCGATGGA
The DNA here is from genome assembly GCA_022817305.1 of Leptoteleia sp. ZL-2020. Taxonomy (NCBI): domain Eukaryota; kingdom Metazoa; phylum Arthropoda; class Insecta; order Hymenoptera; family Scelionidae; genus Leptoteleia; species Leptoteleia sp. ZL-2020. Next base: position 8,699 of record JABFPN010000299.1, on the reverse strand, counting down.
AAGACGGGTCGAAATGCATAATTCTGTCTCATACGATGATACGCGTAGTAAATGTACAATCCGCGTTCGCAAAATACGTCGAGTTTTTAACGTGTTTTTTTTCCATGTTGGTACATCGTATAACGAACTTGGGAGCTCCTCAAATATCAAATACCGTCTTCAATACTTGTCCTTATCTTTTGTCTACTAGTCTTCGAATCATCGTGTTCCTTCTTCCCTTTCTCTTTTGTCTGACATCTGATCGCATTCCGTGATACGAATTGGCGCTCGCAATGACCGACATTTTATTGTACACAATGTAATTCGAATGTGTCGCTGTTCGGCACGCCGCTGAATCGTCAGTTACAACTCGACGAACTGTCTCGACTGTCCAAATTCCCATTTTCCGTGCATCTCACATATTTAGAGCGTATTTATTTTAATATTACTATTTAAAAACGACACAGTAAAATTGATTCACACGCACGCATACGCATACCGAGAGAGCCGCAAGGAAAAAATAACATAATTCGAATAGATACAGCAAGAAAGAGAGATGAGTATATATGTGTATGTATGTATACATGAACGAAAATGAGGAAATAAAAGATAAAAAAAAAGGAGACAAATCATTTTGCTTGTAATGGAAAAGAATCGCTCGAGGAAAGAAAAAGAGAAACGAGAATTACTCGTTGTAAATGAGAATAAACGGGTGAGGATTGCTGCAATAATCAAAACAAAACAAGACGAATCGTAATTTCATTAGCGTTTATATATAGAGCCCAGTCTTACAAAAAAATGTGATCGCATCGTTTCCAGGGGACGGGCGACGTTTCTTCCTTTTCATTTTTTTCCCTTTTTTTTTATCATTTTTCCGTTTTCTTTCATGTTTAAATTGAAACTAATATTTGGCTTTGATGCCAGTTCATTTGAATCCGGACATTTACTTCGTTTACCCACTGTGTTTCAGTAAAATTACAGCTTAAAGCAAAATTTAAAATGAAACTATACAATTCAATTACAAATCCTACTTTCACTCCTCTATTAAGTAATTTCATTGATTTGGGTACTTTTACATCCTTTTTTTTTGTTTTGCTTGCTTCTTATGCATTTTGTTCTCTCTTCTTTTTTTTGTATTTTTTTGTATTTTTTTTTGTTTTGTTTTGTTTGTTTTATTTTTGTTTTACTTCATTAAAATTAAAGAGTGGACATCACGTGCATTTTTTTTTTCCTCGACTCATATACTTATAATGTTGAGTGACCACCTTTTAGTTTGCCTCAATTGCCATCGATGGCGCCGTCGTCTTAAATTAAATGAGTAATGCGCAACAATACCCAGTCTGAATTGTGTGATGTAATAAAGTTTTATTGTTTTCACATTTTTATGTCTTTATTTAACCTTTTTTTTGTTATATTTTTTTAAACTTTTTTTTTAAGAACGGACGAACCATATCTAGGTTGAATCGGTGCTGATCGTAAAAGAGGCATTTAGGCTAGGGCTGCTCGATGGTGGGGTTTGGATGTTGAGATTAATGGAAATTGGCGCATCACATGGCATACTTGCGTGTCCATTCGCGGGCCAATTCGTTGTACTTCTCCCTATCAGATTTGTATATCCTTGCTATCTCTGGCACCAAAGGGTCGTCTGGATTTGGATCACACAGGAGAGAGCATATTGACAATAACACTGAAAACATTTTAACAATGTCAATCAACTTGCTTGCATTTACTATACCGTATTATAATAAAATACTGATGAATTTATTGTAAAAATTTTTCTTTGCTACTTATCTTTTATGATAAGATATTTAACTATTAATTCAACCTCTTTTAAACTAGCATTCACTACTATATTTTAATATTCATGTATTTAAATGTATTTAGTAACAGCTTTAAATTAAAGGAAAACCTTATTATGTACAAAATAAATGTTCCCGTTTGTATGATGCTAAATGTTTGTATTTTTAAAATTTCATAATTATTTATATGTACTAAAATAAGTTTGTTTGGTAATACTATAAGTCCAGCTCATACATAAAATGCAAATTATGATATTTGTATTTGTTTTGTAATGTGTATATATGTCTTTAAGATGACATGTATTCAAATATATATATATATATATATATTATTATTATTATTATTATATATATCCAAATATCTTACAATATTGAAGACTTTTCTTTATCTTGTATTATTCATAAATACATTTAGCAGACATTTAGCTTTATGTTTTTTAACAACTTTGTTACTAAACAAAAATCTTAATCAAGTTTTTTTCTTTTTTAACATTTTTTAATAAAAGACAACCGATGGAGGATTTATTAATTATTATTAAAGCATAATTAATTTATAAGTTTTTTGCATTAGTTGATTTAAAATTTTTTTTTGAATTTTCTTATAATTCAAAATTCAAGTGCTATAAATTTAAAATTGTAATGAATTTATATATTTGTATATCTATACTGACTTACGATTGGATAATCATACACATATATTTGTTTTGCTTTCATAATCATATAACTAAAAATATTAACAAATAAATATGTATTTGATATGTATAAAAATAAAGTAATTTAATCTCTTGCCAATCTCCGGTTAATAAAATAACAAACATAAATGTTAAAAAATTAATTTGGCAATATTTAGTTTAAAGATAATTTATCAACAATTTAGTAAACATAACTTTAGCTTGAAAAAAATTATATCTGTTATATTGATTAATTTTATTACAATATTAAAGTAGACCAATTACAATTTAAATCCTTGTTATTATAACGTCGATTTTATTTTTTTAAAGAGGTAAACTTCGGTAACTTTAAACTTAATAAATTATTTTAAAGAATGAAATATCAGAAATGTGTTTTTCTTTAAAGTATATCAAAATAATGTAATTAATTTCAATGAAATATATGATTCATAAACATTATTTTATTCACTGTGAGTAATGATGTATAAATAGTGACTAGTATGTTATCTATGGCTAAAACTTGATATAATGAAATCCTGTTTTTTCAACTTATAAAAATGAACATTACACATTTTCAATAAACTCTGACCTTCAAATTGAAAGTACAATAGAATATATTAAAAATAAACTTAAAATCTTATGATTAATAAAAGTGCGATAAACATCTAACAATAAAAAGTAATTATTCCAGTATTTAGTGGTAAAATTTATTATTCATATCAACTATACCGTCATTCTGTTATAATAAAATAAATAGCAATTGAATTTTCACTTAACTTAGTATATCTTATAAGCATTTTATAGAAATAAAATAAAAACTATTCATAATGTTTTTGGTAAGAACAGGTAAGCAGATAATCTAATTAAATTTTCATTCATATTTCATTACTATAACCATTATATTATATATTTTTATATGGAAATTATATAATAATTTACCTGCCATATTAATTACAATTATTATATAATAATTAATTATTCGGAAGACAATTTATATGATTGAAAAATAATTAATTATAAATTTTTTCATTGAAAAATGTACTTTCTTGTTTTATACAGAAATTTGTAAGTTTTTAGTTAAATCCTACTTTCACAAAAACTGGGATATTTTTATAATGTAATATTCTATTTTGAGATGTCTCCTAATTTGTGTTTAGTACATATGCTTAATATAGATGCAACAGAAATATATCTTATTAAAATCATATTCTAAACGTTTACATGAAAAACAATATAAAATAAGTAAAGTGAATTGAAAGCTATTTGTTTAATTTAACATGAACATAAAAAATATTAAATATCAGTAAATTATTACGACAAAAAGAAAATGAAATACACAAAACAAATAATTCTGAAAATAAGATGAAAAGGCCACGCACCTTTTGAAATTGTAAGTGCAGGAGACCATTGAGATCGTAATATGTCCAAGCAGATACTTCCATTACTGTTTATATTGGGATGATAAATTCGAGTTGTAAAAGCAACCTAGAGAAATTCCAAGAATTATAATCATCTAATTGAAGTAATATATTGCATAAAATTCTAAATAAAATAACTTTTATAAGAGACATACAAAAATATAATGAAAATTTTTGCATTTATTGTAATTTAATGAAAAATATATTTACTTTTGGTGGTTTAAATGGATAATCTGTGGGGAAGTGAATCGTTAAGAAAAATACTCCGCCTTGGTACGGACTGTCGGGCTGAAAAAAATATAAACATTTTAGAAACCATTGTTACATACTAATATTAATTTATTTATCGGTGCAGAAAATTTTAAGTTTTTTCAACATTTCATCCCCTTCTTTTTTAAAATCAAATTTAAAACCTCTCGATTGATTCTTATTTAAAAGTTCTTTCAGTTAACAAAAATTACTATGCTAATAATCTCATTAGGACGTAACGTACTTTACAATGAATTCTGATCTGACTATATGCTTGCTCAAATATACTGGCACTCGCTTATAAGCCACATTTCCCAATTGGAATGTTAATAAGTTGTTACGTCTTAATTTGGTAAACGTATTGCAAATACTTTTATTTATTTACTAATTTCTTTGTAATTTTTTTTGTAAAAATTCAACTATACTTACAGGTCCCATAATTGTTGCTTGCCAGTGAAATACTGAAATTAACAAATTCTTGTTTAAAACCTTATTTTTTTTTTTATTTATTATTTATTAATGATTTAGCTATAAACTGTTTTGTCATTATTTAAAAATAACTCGACGAAGGTAAAGCAAAGTTTTTTTTTCTTTGTTAAAAAATGAAGAGAAAAAGTAAATTATGTTATAAATTTGCACGCATTTTCTTGTGTTACTCAATAATCCACTTTAATACTACTGTATTTTAATCTAATTTATATCTATATATGTATAATGAAACAAATAAAATATTAAGGATATTTTTCTGTACATGTCAACAACTCTGTCCAGTACCCAGGGCTAATTAATGAAGGGAATTGAACCAAAATTCAACACGATGCAATATAAAAGTGAGAGAATCGTCAAACTGTAATTTTATTTTTGCAAATTTAAGAAATATATCGTAGTACGAAGAGAGAAATGACATAAACGATCTTAAAAAAGCAATAATTAATAAAAAATGAAATTACGTTTTTGTAAATAAAGTATATCAAACGATTCTCTCACTTTTACATTATATTCTATCAAATTCTAGTGCAATTCTGTTCGCTAATTACTGGACAGAGTTTTTGATGTATATATACTGAAAAATCACTATAACGATTAACAGTTTTTTTTAAATTCAGAAATATACGAATGTAAGCTTAATTGTACAAAATAACAGAAAAGTCTCATTTTAATTGTAATAACATTTGCATAAGAAAATTATGAAGAATATATAGGAAAATTAATATAACTAAAATTATTTTTATTTAATTAACTCGTGATCCTTACAGTCATCTCCCACAGGACCAGCTGAACATTGTGCCGGTGGATCTCGTCCGAGATCTTGAAGTTCCTGAAATAATAACAAAACATTTAAAATACACGCACCGATAAGCATCAAGAATTAAAATTTACATTTGTTACTTTAACTGAAATAATCATCAATTAATCATAACTTTACTCGAGGCATGATTCAGACATAACATCAAATAAAGTCTACACGACTGGCATTCACGAAGCAATGTAAATCCCATTATTTCAACCAGTTGAAAAGGGCAAAATATAAATCTTTTTCTTTAAGGCACATTTCATTGACAAGATATCCATCGGAAGTCACTTTTCGGACAGTTTCTTAATTTGAATGTTGAGCTATTTAAAGATAATTTAAAAATAGCCTGCACAAATATATTACGTACTTCATATTAAATTCGTTTTGATTAATTGCTGAAAAATGTAAATCGCCTGAACTTTTCATTTACCCTATCAAAGCAACCATCTTTGTCGGATTAACTTTTAACTTAACAATTGATAAATGATAAATATTCCAACACAAAATCAACACCGTAGCAAGCTAAAAGATCACTTTAAAAGCATTAGAAAAGTTGGCAATTTAAACAGCATCATTTTCACGTACATTGTTATTGTACTCGACGTAATTATAACACCATTATCAGATTGTTATAATTATCATAACCATTATCGTTACCCCGCGTTGAACGCCAAGTTAAAGGAAGATCAAAATTCAAGTTCCTGCGAACTCTGCGAAACAATCCAGTATCATTATCAAAACAAAATTCTCAGTAACAACTTTCGCGGAACTCTCGGTTACGTTTTTCAACCTTCCGACAATTATCTTGTCACATCCTCGAACAGCTGTGTCCAAATCTTTTCCCCCCACAAATTTTACAGTGCCATTGAAACAAGAATTATGTTATTCTGATCTCAGTCGAGTTGCATGTTAAACTAGAGCAGGGGATGAAAGAAAATAAAATAAATGTACAAAGCGAAATGAAAAGCCAATCGATTGTCAAGCTGCAGGGGGGAAAAACAGGAACTGGTCGGAGGACTGGCAAAATGTTGGAATATTCTGGAAAAACAGAAGAAAACTCGGGTAGAAAAAAAGGGAAGAAAGAGGGAGCGAGAAGGAAGGTGCAGAAGGTGTTAGAATTTGGCGGGCGGCGCGGTACGCGGGGCTGCCAACGTGTACGCGGAAGGCGGTGCGCGCGCGCGCGCTCGCCCGAGCCCCAGGTGGGCCTCGAGACGGGCTGATTCACGCGCCACTGTGTACACACAAAAGAAAAGTAGAGAAAAAAAAAAGAAAGAAAAAAAGAAAATGATGCGTGCGGGGTCGCGACACGCGCGCGCACGTACACACATTGGCCCGTGGGTGTAGGTGTAATGTGGCGGCGCGTTAGCGCGGTGCGTTCGCGCGATGTACATATATAGAATGGTAAGTGCCGCGCGAGGGTTACGGTTTAGTGTTACCCGCGTGATGGCAATCGGGTAACGGCGAAATAACGTGACGATTTTACGTCGGGCCTGACAGCGGTCGACGCGCGGCACGGCAACGCTCGCGCGCGCGGGACGTGGGGCGCCCCGGTGCTCCCCGGTGCCGCGGTGGCCTGGCGCGCTCGCGCGAACGCGGCCCGAACCGCGGCTCGATCCGGCCGATCGGCCAGGCGAATCGGCCGTGCTCGGTCGCGCGACGAAGGGCGTTCAACGGCGCGCGCGATCGCGCTCGGCCACGAGCCGAGCCGAGCCGAGCGCGACCTCGGCCGCCGCGGCCGAGGTCGTCGTCCTCCTCCACGTACCTTATTGATCCGTTTCAGAGCCATTTGATGAAATGTGTGGTTGATTGGTATTGACTGGCCGCAAACCAGAGAACGATACACTAGCCACAGATCTTTGATTAGGGATTGCAAGATGGCTGCTGTCTAAACGTCGAGTCACTACGCGGCTCAAGCTCGCGTCCGTGCCACCCGTGCGGCAGCGCCAATTGCGGCCCGAGACTCGGCCGAGAAACAAATCGAGACGGCGGCGGCACTGCCACCAACTCACCAAAACCGCTCGACCACCTCACCAAGGCAACGCACGACGATTTGGTGAAGCGCGCTTCCGCGTTTCCTCACACACGACAAACCGACTCTACTCTCTGGACTGCCCCCCGAATTCCCACGACACACCACCCTCGGGATTATTGCGCGCAAGGGATTGGGATCGTCGGCCACTTCCAAGCCTTTTCCTTTACCGACCCAACGGTACCGCTAACCCCGCGCTCCGCTCGCCGATGACAGATGGCGCTGCCTGGGAACATTCGCGGTCATCGCTTTTTAAATCCCCGACTATTTTGCTCCTTCTCTTGCGTGCCGTGGGAAATCGCCCAACAGTCCCGTTGGTACCACTCGATCCGAACGTTTTTGAAAGTAAACTTTTGAATTTTTTTTTTTTGCTGTCCTCGTTGTTTTGTCTTTTGGGTCTTAACTTATAGAATGGCTTTGAACGCTGTTTAAAATATTACTCAGTAAGATTGGTAAATAACACTAATGAAACACTAACAAATTGAGAATGTTCAATTGGATTTGGGAAGTTTCCGGAATTGAAAGCATTTCGATTTCAATTAAATTTTACGGTTTTAATTCCGCGTCCGGTATTCGATCGTTTTTTATTATTGGTAAAATTCAAGTTTCTTCGATTCAATTCCGTTTCTGAAATTTAATAGCTCTCGATTCCATGGGGAATGTCTTGAAATACAATTAATTTCAATATTCGAAACAAAATCGAAGAATCTCATATTTTATATACAACTGTACATTCCCGACCAGTGGATCGTCACAGTAAAATTTTAATGCCGCCTCTATGTTAATCTAGGTACGGGAAAGTTCAATAGCGTTTTTCCTTGGTCGGTTCTGTCAGGTTCTGTAGTTCCGGAACCTACTCCAGAACCAACTGAATTATGTGTATCGAATATACAATGTACACTTATTTTATTCAGAGTGCATATTCTATATACATTTTATATACTTGGGTGTATTTCTCTTTGTATGATAAATAGACGTAACTTTTGGAAATGAGTTTTCTAAGTTTTTGAATTTATAAGAAGTCTATTTCCAAAAGTTACGTTGTATTTGAAAAGCATAAATAATTTTAGGTAGTGAATAATATTCTCCCAATGCCATGGGATGGACGTACGTTGGCCGATTTTTAAATTTTGTCATTTAAACAATTATAAATAAAAAGACACTGATTCCGTGAATACAGCACTGACATTTCACTTTAATAACATTTATCATTAAACTATAAAAACCAAAAATATACTAATGTCCGGGTGAAAAAATTTT
>JABFPN010000298.1:0-53629 GCA_022817305.1 Leptoteleia sp. ZL-2020 | reverse complement strand
TTTAAACAAAATAAGGGGAAACGAGCTGTGGTGGGGACAGATGGTTGTATTTGTTTTTATGTATGTATTTACTCAAACATACTCATCGCGACTCTTGACAGGGCGACTCCTCACAGGTTTGACTGTATTACATGGTCCCAAGACTGCCAAGGAGTGTGGCAGTTTTTATTATTTTACTTTTCTCAGCGTAGAAATCGTTCAGTTTTATTTCACCACATTGACAAAAATGGATAGATAATAAATGTAAATTAACATTTTATAGTTATCGCAGATTTTAATTATTAGAAATAAATTCTCGAGGTTATACTTTCAATTGTTATATTTGTGATGAAAATGTCTAAGTATCTAAATTATATTACATTTTAATTGCAGGAAAGAAAATGAATGCTCGTAGAGTACAAGAAGGACTACGATTTTATTAAATATTTGCCCATTTGTTACTTGGGTTATACGCACTTAATCTGTTACTACTGTTACTACTGCTTAAATCACATCTTGATATATTGTTCGCTATTCTTATAATTTCAGTAATATACTCTCCGTGATGTATGTCTTTAACAAATAAGAAGTGTAACATGACTTGTTAAACAAGTCGTAATTCGACCTAAAATAAGATGCGCGACTTTATCAACGTCTCAAACATTCGTTCCGCGTATTTTAAAGCAGAGTACGGTAGCTAATGATAACATTCATAAGAAAGTAGCTACTGTAATAATCTTCCCGTAGTACGATAGACTTGGATGTCTGAAAAAATTGCTACAACAAAGCTTATCTCACGCGCAGGACTGTTGCTATAACAATTGTTGCAAAATTTCGCCAAGTTCTTGAAAACGAACTCGAATCTCGTTAATTACTAATGAAATTTAATAATCTCGATTGATCATGAATAGAGTTGTTAAGAATTGAGATTTTCTCTTCAAAAAATATTTAATTTTGAAAGAGTTAGTGGTTGTTTTCAAATCATTTCTGGTCCCCTCGAAGCCATTAACTAGAAAATATGAACTATGTTAATAATGTTCATTTGTTAATAAACTTTCTGGACGATTGCGAATAGTTTGTATTGTTTTCGATGGCGAATATACAAATGTTGTTTGTCGATCCGATACACGGCGATGATCCGGGAATAATAGAGCAGAAATGGCAAACAGATCAGTGGAACCCTCGGTGCACATTCGTTACCGCATTGTCATCCGTCATCGCGCCACCAACAAATGAATGTCTCAATAGCTAGCAGACAAATGGCTCGAGGATTATCTCCCGAATGCTCTCTCTTACGAATGAATTGGAAATATTATTGGAAAGATCGTATGTACGTTCCTTCCAGAGAGAGAAACTTATTTCCTTCTCCGTTTCAACGTTGAACAGAAGTTGACGCAAAATTTATTCAACGTCGAGGATTTCGACCTTGATTCAACGTTACTTGACCAGATATTTAATGATCGATTGCTCCTAGTTGGGACAATCACATGATCTATTTGTTCTGATATTAGATAGAAAATTTGGTTACATCCAAGATATATCAATCTATATAATCTTAAGTGTTGTTGAAGTAAAAATATTATCTTTATATTCAAATTTTTAATTTCTTACTTAAATAAGGACTTACTTTAATGAAATAATAAAGATAAATTTCGAGTGATAAATTAGTAGTTTTTGTAAAAATATAACTACTTTTCGACAACTATTGTACGCAGGAAAAAGTTGAAACAAAATGAAAAGAAAAGATTAATAAAAATGACTGACATTGTTTGTGACTTGAAACTTGAAAAATTATTATCTGAAGTTAGCAAAAAGTTAGTCAGTTTGTCGACAATTATTGTTTGAAAGCTGACAGTTGTCAAATACTGACACTTTTTACTAAATTCAAATATTAACTTTTCATTTGTTGCAGGTATATGACCAGCTTACTAACAATATCAGTCATTTTTATTAATCTTTTTTCTCCATTCACACTATATAACAGTGTTGTGATAAAACACTATGTTGTGGTATATAAATAAATTAACAGTCAAATGAGTACAAGATTTATACAGTTTATTAGCGTCCAGTGTAGTGAACAAAATTGTAGGACATTTACCAATACTTATGTTCAACTGAGGATATACAGAAAAATAAATAAATTCGCTATTATCACTATAAGTAAAGTAACAAAAATTTGTTCCTAACTTTGCACTTTTATAAATGGAAATTAATATAAAGAAGAATAATAATATGAGTTTCAAAGCATTTCATTTATTGTCTTGACGTTTGTATACAATAGAAACAAGACATTCAACCAAACCAATTTCAATAAATTAAAATTAAATTCTAAGTAATCAAATTTCACCGAGTCAAGCTCGGAATTGAGTATTGACTTTTAGTACTGTTGCAATGTTATTCGATCGACGAATGTAAGGAATTGTTGCATTATAATAATAATAAAAATAATAATAAAACGTCGGGTCGAAGAAACTGAAATTCACTTGGAGAATCGATTGAAAAGCACGTATTAAAGGCCAAAATATTCAATTCGTTCTCTTTTATGCTTCTACCTTTTCCACCTCCTCTCCGCAGTCGTTTATAATTTCATCGTTCTTAATTTTCTAAACGCTGAGTCGATTGTGCAAACGAAAGTTGAGATCCGTATTGTATTTCGTGCAGATGCAGCATATCTAATTCACACGTGAACACCAACTAGATTTATAATTACAAATAAATAAATTGCTAAACCGTTCCAAGTAAGAAGTTGGCAACTTTAAATTGCCAAGGCTATTTCGTCTTGTACCCTAATAAAGCATTAGTACCCTTTTTAACACGAGTCCAATCAGTGAACGCGAAATCATTTAATAATTAATCGATTTTGTTGATTTAAACGCATAAATATATGCAAATTAATTGTTGGATAAGTTCAGGGAGGAGTAATTAAACGACTGGCAAGTGGGTGGTGTTTTGAAAGAAGCGAAAAATTGCGTTTTTAAAATTGTTCATAGGCATAGACATCGGTAGGTTTTGCAGGATGGCTGACTGGATAATATCGATGTGCAGGCTGGCAAACCGACTATGCTTGCTCAGCACTCTCCCTCGCTGCCCCCCTCGCCCCTTTACCGGCCTCTCTTTCCTTCCTCTCGTTGGTAGCTTCAGTTTCAGTCTCATACTTAAATCCTCGAAACTCGCTTTTCTTAAACTCCTAATTAAAACCCCACTTTTTAAATCGAATATTTTCTCCTTACAGTCAACTCTTCTGGCCACATACATTAATCGCAATCAATTTCATTTTCAATTAACACTTTTGTTTTTGTATTATAATTATTTTGGCTTTTAGTCATTTATATCGTCTCGTTGTGTTTTCGGTTAATTTCATTTTGTCATCGAATAATTTGCAAGGACAATTTGTTCCTCTTTTTGTTTGATCATAATTGTTATTTGAAATAACCATATATGTTTTTTAGTTGCTGTAACTAAAAATATTTGTCTTTGAAACAAGAATTTTGATTCTTTTAATTAAAGGTTTTAATTATAAACTCTGTATTTATTTTTCTCAGTGAGGATATTTATTTCAACAAGTAATAAAAATACACTGAGAATATGACAGAAAAAAGTACTTTTTTTTAACTGTATTATAGATGTGGATCTGTCTTTCAGTAAAAATTACTGTTATTTAAAAGCAAAGAAGCTAGTTTTAAAATTTTCCTTTTATAAAAATGTAAGTTTTGCTGAAAGACGGATATACATATGAAACACAGTTAAAAACAGTAATCATGTGTGTCATATTTTTCTCAGTGTAACCAATGTGTAAACTTGTTTTATAGCAAATATGCAAATATTATGTATACATGGAACGTATGCCTGCTCATCTCAATTGGCTACCTACCAAGGCAGGTATTGATGTATTATCAAATTAATTGTCGTATGTTTTTGTTAACACCATTTTATTATATTCGAAAAAAATCATGTTACAACCTTATAAATAGGTTTAATGTTGAATTCTAAAGACGACCTCTTTATTTTAAAACTTATTAATTATAAGTGTGCAATACATTAATGAACACAACGCGAAGTAAGGTGTTACTAAATTTACATACATTTACACCTTTTAATTGACTTTATTTTTTTCTGAAAATAGAAAACAAATAGGTGAAAAATGAGACTTTCAAAACTTGAAATTTCTTGCCATTGCTTCCAAGCAATCCAAAATTTAATTGCTTGAAAGTAAACAAAATATTAAAAATAATATAATAATTTTTTGCGTACTTGAATCCAATTCTGGCCAATAATTAGCAGTGCGGAATGCAACATTATTTACCAGACTCTCCACCAATATTTTTAATACTGAGTATCAAGTCCGATAATATCAAAAAATCTTTACCCTTCCAACTTTTGTCTCGGCATAATAACAGGAAATTTAAAGTTTGGAAACTTTGTCCCATTACTCATCCATTCGTCCATTCCATTCTTCTATTTTCATTAGGAACTAAATAAAGTCAATTAAGGGAAATAGAAATAAACACAAATGGGATATTTTTCGACCCATCTTTTTACAGGACAATTCAGTGACGAATATTGTATTTCTTTTTTTTTTCTTTTACGATACGAATTTCTTTTAACAGAATCTGATATTTCGCATAAATTGCACTGTCAGTAATATTTATGAGCATATGGGTGTCATGTAGGCACGACGGAAATCGTACGGGAGAAGGACGCAACGTCAACAAATTCTTCACTTACCAAATAGCTAATCCAAACTTGGTACATTCTATCCAGGGTTTCGCTTTACCTACTCGTCTGCATCAATACTATTTCGTTCATCGTGTCACTGTGGTTTCCTTTAAAAAGGGATAGATTAGTTTTCATTACTAGTAATTACGTAATACCAATTCGTTTCAATTCAGTCTGATAAATCGTTTTCGTTAATTTTCCAAAAAATTATGTTAAAAGCTTAAAATGATAGTGATCAATTCCTAAAACAGAGTTTCGAGCATAATACAATGGAAATCCAATAAATACGTAACTGTTTTTAGTATGATGCATGTAGATCGTGTATAATAATAAGATATTTTTTTTTACTCGTGGCAGAGACTCGAATGGCAAGGAAATGAAATTTAATTCGAGATAACAAAAGACAATTGTACTGCTATTTCAGCAAAATTACGGAGGTGCTAGCGCATACATCACGTGTGCCGAGACAATTTATAAATCACCGAAATATAATTCGTTTTTATGCATTTCTCGTTAAGGAAAAGGCTCCGATTGTACCGAACCGTTTTAGTCATTTTAAATTATTTTACATTTGCATCAATATGTTTATTCAATTTAGGTGAATCTTCTATTCAAATGTTTCATATAACATTGGTAAAAGTTGCCACTGTTATTGCTATTCTCTTTATGAAAAAAATATATTTGACATAAACGTGTTTCAGGTCAGAATTGTTGGACAGTATAGTCATTTTTGTTGCTTTATGCAATTCATTTAATTTAGTTTAAATTTAAATAAAAAAAACTTTATTCCTTGCACGCTAACGTGAACATAAAATGAATACAGTTTCTTCACACTTTTGTTACAAAAAAAATCTCTTGCGAAACACAAAACTTGTGAAATATGTGAAACATATTACGCAACAAATGACACAAATTAGACAATGTATTGCGTACAATATTTTACGTAAAATTTTCCTATAAGAGGTACCTAAAGAAACATGTATTGAATAAAGGTTGAATCAACGTTGACGAAAATGTTAAATCAACGTTTAACCAACCTTCGAATGTTTTGTTAGATCGAGTTGAATCAACATTAAAGATTCAACCTTTAATCAACCTGGCATCGCCGTTGATTTAAGGTTGATTCAACTCGATTTAACCGGACGTTCGAAGGTTGATTCAACGTGGATTTAACGTTTTTGCAACCTTGAATCAACGCTTACTCTACGTTTTCGTTAACGTTGAATCAATTATTCAATCCATATATTCCTTTAGGGATACGATGACAATAATATCGTTCAGATATGGACTGTTACAAAGAGTACTATTTTTTTCTTTTTTAGCTGATCAAAATCGTTTATTTGAAAGAACCAAAAATATTGGTCCAAATATGGTTTTTTAGTTACTCTAACTAAAAATATTTTTTATTGAAACCAAAAATTTGGTTTTTTTAACTAAACGATTTTATTTATAAATCCTATATTTGTTTCTCAGGATACAAATCAGGATACATTTAGATTGTTACGAATAATTAGTAAATTAATTATATAGCCAATGAATTATGATAATCGGTCTAACTGAATGTGCGATGTTGTTGTCTCGCAATTCAAAACACGATTCTTTTCCTCTCTATTTCCGACTGTTTTGGTTGCAGAAAACAACATGTGACGAGAATGAAAAAGTAATCTTGCAGAATCAACAGGATCTTCACTGGGTCATCGTGTAGGGCTGACATGGCAAACTAGGGTCTATGACAAACCATGCAGTTGCGAAGAAAGATGCGTAGGCTTAAAGGTGAAATCTTTCGATATCAAATCAAACGTGCAAAAACCCTTTAAACCAATTACGCCAATCGATTCGACACCGATGTGTTTAGCTAAATGTCTTTAATAAAACGCATTCTAATCGTTCTTTTTTTTTTACTTTCGATCGATTTTCCAGATTTAAAGACCCGATAAGAATGTCGGCGTCGAACGAAATTCCAAACGGTAAATGAATTTTCATACATTTTCAAACACACGGAAAAAGCCGATAATAAATTTCATATCTACTACATCATTAAATCTGACATAAGCACCCCTTCAGTTTGCAAAGACAGCAAATTCAGAGAGTACCATTAATAGAACGCTCAATCTTCGCAAGAATAAATCATAAAGTTTCGGTATTATAAATATGCATAACGCATTTGGCGAACACATTAATAAGCAGAATGTATCGGGATTGATTAAGAAAATTAGCAGCGGGTAAGTGCTTTTATCAATATACTAAGTTTTACAGATCTAAACAATTATATATGGATAATGAAGTGACTTGACAGGTTTTGTTTTATGTATTTAATATTAATAACTGCATTGATCCACGTATAGGTAATGAAATTAAGTAAGAAAAAATGGGGAGTATGATATTTTGCTGTACAATGTAGAAAAGAGGAGAGAGTCTGACAGACTGTATTATATTTATACTCTTAAACAATTCATTATTATGCACTGAAAATAAACAATGGTGAAAAATGTTTGACTTTCTACACTGAGAAAAACGTATTGCAAAAAATACTAAACTTTATAGCAAACGCCAAATATACTTGTCTAATGTAAAAGATTAGTATAAGATGTTAGAAATTGAATAATAATAAGATTTCTAGTATATTATACTAGACTGGACTATTATTTCTTAAAATGAGACAAGTATATCCGGCGTTTACTAAAAAGCCTAGTATTTTTCCCAGTTCTTTTTTATCAGTGTAGTAAAGGCAAAATATACTTGTCTATGTACTGTTCAAGTTTAGTAAAACATATTGAAAATGTTATTATTATTATTCAATTGCTAGCATCATATACCAGATTAAAAGCAAATCTTACTAGACGCGAATAGTGTTTCTTATAATTAGACACGTATATTCAGCGTTTACTAGAAACTATAATAATTTTCAGGTCTTTCCTTTTAGTGTAGCTTTAATATAGCATTAATATTAGTGTTCGAGTTTGATTATGTGAGTAAAAGAGTACAGCTCTTATATGTGTATATATAAGATATATAATATAAGTATATATACATATAATATGTGTATTATAATGAAATAAGTTTGAAGGTAAAATAATTAATAACAGTAATTGTAACATGCGTTCAAAGCATAATTGAATAAAATGAAAAATGTATGATAAAATGATGGCGCACTGAAACCGTATGTTGAAGAATATGTTACATAATAGTTTGCGTCACTATATAAATTTTATTTCAGTGATTATGTTCGATAGTTGAAAGACATTAACAAAAAGGTGGACAGTTCTAACATTTAAGTTAAGTATACTGGAAATTTATTTGCGTACGTACCTACTCAATGTTTCTACTTCACATTACAATTGTACTTAAACTTGGCTGTTTTCAGTGACCAAACACATGGACCAATTACCGTGAAGGCAAATTAAAAATCAAAGCTAAGAATTAGACCTCGCTCGACTTTGAAAGGTAAAAGCTCGACCCAATAAATCAGCCCTCTACGAAGAATGACTTAAAATCTAGCCCATCTTCACTTTCAGTTTCACCCTTTCCCCTGAAATATGACTTCCATTATCTGGAAAACTGCCCCGTGTATGGCGCACACTTTTGCCTGGATACACATCAAGAGGCGTCACATCTCATGACGCGTCAATAGCAGAGTACCTATGAGTACAATATGGACGCGGATAATGCAAAGGGACCAGGGCTCGCAAACCTGACGTGCCCTCCTTCTTCCATTCCTCCTCCTCCTCCTCCTCTTCCCCACCCCCCTCTTCCTCGACCTCCTCCTCCTCTTCTTCCTACACCTCCCACACCTCCCCCTCCTCCTTGGGAACCGCGCGCAACCTCATCTTCATGCCATGGAATTGAAATGCGTCGAGTGAAAGGGGAGAAGGCGAGCGTAAAAAGGGCACGAGTAGGAAAATTATAATAATCACTACAGAAATTAATGGTCGCGTTAGATATGTGTCCGGCGTTGGAAAAAGTGATGGGGTTGATCGTAGGTGGGATGAAAAGGCGACAGCCAATGGCAAGGCGGTCTCCGGCTAACCAGCCCTCGGAGGTCTGGCTACGCTCAACCACTCCCACCGAGTGACGTCACCGGCGACGCCAAGCGCCGCTTTCGACCCCTGCGGATCGCAAACCTCCAACACATCCGTCGCACCAGTTATCGTTCGTTCGGCGAGGCAGCGATTTCGAGGCGCAGTCCGGGGGAGACTGCTCGATTTGTGCGCTCATTTCATCTGGAACGAACGAGCGAACGGTCACACCAACGATAAACAAAAGCGATCGACCGGGCCCGAGAACGCTCGATCAAATTCATCCCAATTCGTATCCAGGACTTTTGGATGGAATCGGGAGAGCTGGTACCTACCCACCTATGCGGTACTGCTGCGCGATCATCCCAACTGGTATTCTTTCGACGGAGATAGTGGACGAACCAGTTAAGGTCAAGTATCTTCGGTTATCTGCCATTGGATGCTCGACGACAGTGTAGATGATCCCAGATTTTTTCTGACCCCTTATCGGATCGGACGCGTGATCCGCGAATCGTCAACAATCAGTCGGCTATCAGCACTGTCGTACTGCTCGGTAATCCCAGTTCGTCCGTCTGTCGGATGCCATCTCTGGACGTCGCTTCGCTTCGAATTCTCCGCAGCTGGCAATCTCATTTCCACCGGCCGTCATTCCAATTATTGACGACTTGTCGCTCTGCCTATTTGCTCCTCCAGATAAAGTGACGAAGTGACCCCGTGCAACTACGTTCGGTTAATCGTTCGCGCATTGTTAATGCCGTTGAATCCTCAAAACTTTGTTGAGGATAACTTTGAGATAAATCAACTCTTGTACGGTCGTGCTTTACGTCAAATTTGTGAAGTGGCTTGCCTTGCTGAACTGCATTGCCTCCGGTGAACCAAACACTGTTCTGAGTCCTAATGAAATTTCAATTGTAACACCAAGGTGTGAATTTGTGACAGAGTGACTCGTGATAGCGAATGGTATTTGTGATACAAGGCCGCATATCATTTTGATTTCAATTCCACTTGACTTGACCATTTGGCGCGTGGTGGTCTGCATCGAGCAATTCGGGGAGTTTATAATTTTGCAGTTTGATTGAGTGAAGGGGGCAACGGTACCAACTGGTACCGATTGCATCGTCCAGCCCGGCATCGGTTCGAGGTGAGATTGACAAGGAAAGCTACGTTTGCGTATCGCGGGGAGGACAAAAAGGTGGTCACGACGCACCTCGCACAGACAACGAGTCATCCTGGAAGCGGAGGCGGTGGCGGCGATCGCGACAAAGAATCGCTGCCGTATGTCGCTACCGAGGGCACGGTAGAAGAGGTGAAGTCGCAGGAGGTGGAGGTTGAGGTCGACGAAATTAAGATGGAAGCCGAGGACCACTTGGCTAGGGAATACGTTCAGGAATTTGTGCTCGATCACCTTGATCCCACCGAAGTCAAACGAGAGGTTTGTTATTATGATAAGATAACAGTCCCAAAATTTCTGTCTTTTTCGTATACGTTTTTAATAAGCGTTTATCATTAGTTGCAATGCTTTCTTTTTTCGTTAGATTTCAAAAATTGATGACTGAAAAGAAATATATCATGTATTTATAAGTGCATAGACATCTAACAATATTTTCATAACATTAGAAGAACCACGCTGAGAAAAGTATGACAGAAAATATTACTGCTTTTATTGAATCAAAGATACTACTTTTAAGTGTTATGTTTATAGATAAACAGAAATTTTTCCTTTTAAAAAATAGTAATTTTTATTGGAAGATAGACATACATCTGAAGCACAGTTAAAAACAATACTTTTTTTTGTCTTGTTTTTCTCAGTGCATGTATAGTAGATAGTAATGAATCATTGTCAATTGTAGTACTAACGAAGAAGAACTTGACTCCAAAACATACTAATAGTCGTACTAATTCTACTATTGTTTTGTTAAATTCGTGAAAGTGATGGCTGTAAAGGAAAATATATTTTTCAAAGCATAAGAATTGACTTTTAAGCATACTAAATACTATAAAATTTATACTAATGAATATTTCTTGAATTAAAAATGCAAATTCTTCATAATTTTGATTCTATTGTGAAGGATCAAATAGGAAACTAAAATATTTTCTATATTATTTGCTTAACATTTTAATGTGTGCACGCACACACGCACACATCCACCCACATTAGTAAATTTAAGTTATTATTTTCTGTACCTCACACAAAAAATAATTTTAGTTCATTTTAATCCTGTCAAATAAAACAGACTTTTTGTCTCTTTTGTTATCACTCTATATTGATTTTATGTCTTTCCAATTTCATTTCATTTATAAAACCTATGGTGCAAGTGTAATTAATATATTTAATTATTATTTTTAAACTTTTCAAAACTATTTACTTGTGTTTATTTATTTATTGTGAACACGTTTTGCATTAAATAATCAATAAACGTAATAAATGGCAATGCAAGTAATTAAAAATAAAGAGACTAAAAGAAAATCTTAATTTTAATTAAATTTACCATCTCCTGGAACACCCTTTAAATATAAATTCATAAACTTTTCAATAAATTTGGAGAAGTAATGTTTACAAGGAAAGCAACAGAACCTTCCATGTTTTGCACCCCTAAACTTGAGTTCTATAGATCAGTATCTTAATCCATCTTTGATAACGTCGTGTTATATTTAGATTAACATATCCACGTGTTTATTCCTCAATTATTCAAAATAATAACTGAAATTTATTAGAAAATCAACAGTTTTTGTTCAATTACAATTTATTTGTTATTATATATATACAAAATAAGTATTTTGCATTACGAAAACTTTTATTGAATTAACAACAAATTACTATTTAAAGGTGTGACATCATTTAACAGATTGTCTGGTAATGTTTGTAACATGAATGTTATGTTATTATACACTGTAAGAAAATTTCTCATTAAACTTAAGCACAAGTGCATTAAAAGTATATTTAAATTTAAATACGTTAAATTTAATTAAAAAGAACGTTGCATTCAATTTACTTATCTATCGTCTCAAAAGATCAACATTGAAAATTCAATGTTTATATATCAAATTTAATTATACTGCTTTATTTTTTTAGCGTAATCCTAGTTTCTATAATCATTAATAATTCTAAATTAATGTGGTAAATAAGAACATGTAATATTAATGCATTAAATATATTTACTGTTTAATATCTTAATGTATATAATAGGATGTTAAAATTAAGTTACGGTCACATTGATGATTAAACAAACGATTATATATTTACAAACTTAGTTATGAGTCATTCGACAATATTTTACAGTTATGTAATAATCATTTAATTTCATGGACTTGTGATATTAAAAGTTAAGCTCTCACTCTACAAAAAAATTCTTTTCGACTTAACGATTTTAATCCTTCTTAAGAAAGAATTATATTAAAAAAGAATCCTAATGAATAACCGTTTTTCTGTTAAAATTTCTGATTTAATGTTGATTCAACTCTGGTATTCGAGTAGTCCCAAATTTAGTGTGAATCCCAGTAACTAAAAAATAGTAGCTATATACTTATACATTACAAATAATTATCCAATCTAATCTTGCACTGAACTACTTTTAAGTCAACAGTACTGGTGCAAGTCTGGAAGAACTTTGTTACTTATATTATGTCTAACGTGTCTTATATCAAGTTTTTATTGACAACCAAACTTAAACCAAAATACACTCATTTCTTTTTGCCAAAGTTTGACTGACAGTACTGAACCAGAATCGGACCGGTAGATGCTCTCTATCAATTTGCTCTCAATCAATCCTACTGGAATTCATCAGTGTTATGCATCGACCCTAATAGTAATCAATATTTTAGAGATATCGCAATATGAAAAAGTTGTCTGTAGTCAAATAATTATAATATATATACGCAAAAAGTCAGTGTTGTAAAGTATAATAATTTTTGTTCCAACTTTTTTCTGCGTGTATATAATTATATAATTGCAAGATATATTTTTCATTTTATAAGAGAAACAGTCCCTTCTTTGTCGTGATGTCACGAATTGCGTTAAATATCATCCAAAATGGCATGCCGTGATTGTAAACGTGTTTTTAGGTTCGATTAGGTTCACCAACAGTCATGGTAAACGGAAATATGGTCCAATTTCAGAGTCAGATGACTGGCTTGACAATAGCTCCGTTAACTCCACCAGCCCACGAATTGGAGCACCCTCATCCCCTGTACGGGCAGCCTCACATTCAGGTGCAACATGGAGTCTTGGTGAAAGCACCGCCGGGTTCGGTTTCCCATCTGACCACTTTAACCCATCCAGGTACTCCTCCCGATACTCCTCCGGTATCCGCATCACCTCCACCAATGCAGTTGCATCGGGGAGAACGTGATCCCCGGGATCGTGGAAGCATCTTGCTGCACTTGCAGCAACCCGGTACCTTAATGCCAGAGGAAGTTCACATGGGTAACGGCAACTTAGGCTGGATGACTCAATCTTTGAGGCAAGAGCCCTTGGATTTAAGGCCACACTGCTCGTCCGAGCAGACTGCGGAACCGCACCCGGAGCCCTGGCCATCGCAAACTCATCACCATTTTCAGGATCTTTCGCATGTTCCTAGGCATCCCAGGCATACAGGTTAGCGCTCTTAATTTATCCTTTCTACCTTGATTTCTGATTATAAATATCACATCACACAATGTCACGGAGTTAAGTTATCTTTAATAGTACCATATGTCCTAAAGTGGATATCTCAGACACTTTAAGGATATCTTAAGATGTCTGATATGTTTGCTTTTAAGGAACGTCTTATTAAAGGTTTGCCAATATATCACATGACTCGGTGATACCGTAGAAAAAGTTTATGGACAAACATCTTGAAAACAAAAAATGACTGAGATTGTTCGTAAACTGGGCCCGTTTAACATGTTTTACATACATGTTAATATAATGAAAAAAGTTAATTTCCGGAAATGATCCAAAGGAAACATTTATTTGACTCGCAACAAGCTCTTTTATGTTCTTTAACAGGTTATGTAACTATGTCAGGTCATATAGAATATTATGGTGGTGCTCCTAACGGAGGAATGATCCCAAGCGGTGGAAGCTTTTCGCAAGCAATGGAAGACAACTTACCAGACATAGTTCCTATGCAGACTGGAAGGCCTATGAGCGTATGTTCCGTAAGTTCTTGTGGAACCAGCGGTACCAGTCCGGGGCATCGGCAGTCAATCTACCAACCCACTTGCAACGTCAACTCAGAAGACCAAAAAGAACTCGACGACAATCTTTTAACTTCACTTTCCGTTAGGGAGCTAAACAAACGACTACACGGATGTCCCCGTGAAGAGGTAAATGATATGACGATTGCAAATCGTGTTACAAAAAAAGAAAATTATGATCAACAAATTCCAGCTGGGCTTCATGTTTGGTATTTAACTTTAGAAACAATTCCTTCTCACTATCTATTTCATGCTGGTTTAAGCATTCATCTTTTGAGATATTACATTATTGGCTTTTCTTTTCAAATATATATTTTTTTCTTTCAAGGTTTAATTAACAAGATATTTAAGATCTCCAGCGGTCTTCTTTGCAGTTTCCCGGTAGTTTCTGACGGTCATGGATTACTATAAAATTTAATTCAACTGATAGTTCATGCTGATGTGGAAAATAAAAGTTATTTTTAATGCAAGAATATATTTAACAATACATACATCTTATCGTTCGTAAAAGTAGAAAACTTGTGAAATTTTGTCGGGTCTATGAGGTCACTTGCAATCGAATTAGTTCAATCTCAACTGAAACCTCATTGGAAAGTCAGCGAGGAAACGTAAAGTTCCAATCATGAATCTCATCTGGATTTTCTTTTTGCAGATTTACCTAACGATTAAATGAAAAATACTAAATGCAACCTAGCAATTAAAATTTAGGACAAGTGAACTATAATAATGCGAAGTGTCGTATGCAGGTGTTGAGACTAAAGCAGAAGCGACGGACTTTAAAAAATCGGGGATACGCGCAGAATTGTCGCAGTAAAAGGCTTCAGCAGAGGCAAGACTTGGAGGCGACCAATCGCAGTCTCGTAGCCCAACTGAAACATAACAAGAACGAGCTGAACCGGCTAATTCAGGAAAGAGACCTTTATAAGCAGAGGTGCGAAATGTTACGAACACGATTGAACCATACGAACATAACGAGCCACAATCATCAGCAGTCCACGTCACAACAGTCGCAACAACAACCGCCACCTCCGCAACAAACTGGCCACAATCCACAGCAGCAACCGCACATCCAACCGCAGCAACCAGCACCAGCACCAGCAAGTCCCGAGGTTTATCTGTGACACCGACAACGCCGGGGAGGCGCCTACTGGACCTGAACTCTGATCGCAGATAATCAGTCAAGTCCGGATCAATGACATCCGACCAACTGGTATCTTCTGGATATCTGATTGATCGAATTGTAAAATCTGCAGGTGAGTACACTTACTAATGATGCGATTAAGTGGAAATTGAATTCAGGACACATTGAGAAATTACCGGGTAAATTGGTTGAATTGGAAGTTTTGTTGCAGTTTTTTCATCTAGTTGAATCACAAATTGAACATAAATATATGACAATTGTTTTCTCAATGATTTTAACGTTTGATATTATATTACAAGATATGATTGTATGTTGATATTAAATAGGCATTTGTAAAGTATTTATTTGAATAATATTATATATTTTACTGACTTCTAACATTTAAAAGATATCGAAATGGAGGAAGTTGTTTTATGGAAAAGAATAAAATGGTAGTTATTTGATATTCCTCTAGAACAGTAATCTTGTCCGTCATCTTTTTTACAATTTAACTATATAGAACAAGTGATAAAAATTCGACTGCTGGTTCCACCTGGATGTTACAACGCATCTTAATTTTTTATTAATGTAATATTTATCGGAAAAAGAAAATTGAAATGTATTATAATTCATTTGTGAAAGCCATGTTATATATATATATATAAGATTCGTATGCTCTCAGAGGAATATAATATACTCGTTGATATTTTAGCCATACGGTATATCTGACTCGCAAGTATGAATGTACTTCCAAACCAGATACTTGCTCACTCCCCACCCAAATGATTGGTGAAAGTAGCTACAATATATGAATAACATTTTGGATTAGCAATGATGATTTGAAAACAAATGATGAATTTACATAGAATTTATATTTAATTATATATAACGTAGGTTAATCAAATGCAAATATTGAAAATAAAAGAAGATTGTTTCGTCTTTTTTTTTCATTGTTTATAATTATGCATCCTTTACAATGCGTATTCAACATTTTTTATTATGCTGATTCAACATAAAATGTTGTCCAAATGGAGGGGGTTGAAGAATTATTCGGTCTGGGAATATCGATAAAGTATTTTTTCAGTATACATCCTGCATTGCAAAGTAAATTAAAATGGAGTTAACTTTTTCATTACGTTAACTAGAAATTCTTGCGGAGAATAAACGAAAGTGACCATATACAATATTGGGGAAGCACTAATTTGAGAATTGTAAATTCCTATTGAATTATTTAAAATGAAAAGAATAAAAGCAGAATATTTGTTTGATGTTAGTAGGAGAAATCAAACTGCGGGCAAATTCTCGAAATGTCCAGATCACGTGACATTTCCTGACTTCGATTTCCACGAATGATGACGGTGATGGTGCCAGGATTGGGTGAATTGTTTTTAACATTTTCTGCGTATAATTTTTGATGCCTTTGAAAATACTGAAGCGGAAGGATTTAGCTTCTTTCATATCGATCCTCCTAAAATTGATTTTAACGTTCGAGCTCTCGGGGGCAAATGCTACGGTGGTTAGCGAGTAAAGTTTGTTCAATCTCTTGCCGGAGAATACGTACGAAGTTTAAAAACATTTTCCCATCCATAAGTAATGTTGATAGTATTTAGTTTTTATTACGAAAGCAAAGTTTCGATTCACTTGAGTGGAGCGCGAGATTAATATCATATTGATATTGGAATCGAAAGAGTATATAGCGGTATTTTTATCAAGCAAACTACGGTGTATATTTGCAATGAAAATTCATGTAAAGTGTATCTGAAACAGTGCGTCTTTTGCCAAAGATGGAAAGAGACTTCCCTGAGCCTATTCTTGTCTGACTCGTACACGGAGAGATAAGATTAATAAGAATTACTGACATTGTAAGTAAACTGGTCATGTACTTGAACAATTTCAGAAAATACTATCTTAAATTATTCTTTGAAAGCTGACAATACATGTCAAAATGTTGACACATTTTACCAACTTAGGATAGTAATTTTTCAATTTTTGCAAGTATACGACCAGTTTACTAACATCGTTCGTAATTTTTATTAATCTTTTTTTCTCCGCGTAATAAATTTAGTCCCCTTCCGTTGGCGTGGTAACTTTTTTTACTGACCTCTCTACCATCAATATCTCCCGGTAGTGTAACTAATAACGAAACGAATATATCACTAGGTTGTACATGGTATCCACTTGAATGAACGAAATTTGTAAACGTTCGTGCAACCGAGATCGCGCTAGCCAATATGATAATTAGATCTCCCTGTAAAAGATTTCTCGACTGAAACAACTTGCATGATGTCTAGATCAATTGTCATTATTTTCATTATTATTATCATCGTTGTTTTAGATATTATTATTGTTGTTGTTGTTTTAGATATTATTAAACAGTAAAACTGCAATATCAAGTTCGTTCTTATGCGAGAAGTGCGCATTAATTTAAATCGACAAAAGTTTCTTGAATCGTATAATTAACATGAGTTCGAAGCGACTCGTTTTCTACAATTACACCAAGGGAAAGTCGAATTCTTGTAATTTTGAGTTGAAATTAACTTTTTACAGGGTTGATTGAAACGTCTTCCTTTCCTCATTGTTTGCAAAAACTTGCGGTATTATTGTCACGTAAACCAAATTGATTGTCTTCTACCTTCGTAACATATAATTTATTTTATTTATGCGTGTCGTGTTTTAATGCTCGTTAGGACGGTTACAACATTCGAAAAACTTTTATGGTGCAATTTATTGATTAATGCCGGTAGCTTTTAAGTAATCCAGCGCGACGCGTTAGAAGTAAAGCGCATCGATTAGCTGACTGCGCGATAATATGGCGAGATCTTTATCAAGCGAACAATTAATGCAAATCAAATGATTCGGCTCAGATTGATTATTTTTCAAAGTTTATCCGCGTTA
Source organism: Leptoteleia sp. ZL-2020 (assembly GCA_022817305.1). NCBI lineage: Eukaryota > Metazoa > Arthropoda > Insecta > Hymenoptera > Scelionidae > Leptoteleia > Leptoteleia sp. ZL-2020. Next base: position 35,725 of record JABFPN010000298.1, on the reverse strand, counting down.
CAGTCGACGTTACTCGTTTGTTTAATTGTAAGCTACGCTTGAAAATTGATTCCTCGGTGACATTTAACGCTCAAATTTTGTGATGACAGCGGTGAAGTTTTTCGAATGCACCGAGCAGCACAAATTAGCGAAATCTTTGTAAAATAATCGTTGTACTCGAACAACTTGTTTGTTTTTATTTCTTATTATATCTTGTTTTTTTTAAGTTTTTTTTTATTTATATATTTTTACGTTATTACGCTATATTACGTTATTTATATGCCATTATCTTTGTAACGATACGTTAGCTTTACGAGTTACAGAAATTTATTCCTAATATTGCAATTTTGTTATCTTTCGTTATCGTATTTTCAATCTGTATATAAATAGTTACATTGATTATTAAAAATAAATATATATAATGAAAAACTTTAAAACTCGTGTCGAATTTATTGCATATCGAACCCTTTAGAAAAGACGATTAATGAATTATTAGATAATTCAGGAGTGTTCAATTATGCGCTTGTTACTGGACAGTTGAAAGTCAGTGACACGAACGCGAAGAGAGAATGTACAACTGATTGATGAAGGGATTCGACCAGTTCGGGCGAGGTGAGGTGAGCTTTATTGTCAAGTCACGACATTATCGTGGCATATCTCTATCTCATGACTCTTCCTCAACGACCTTACAATCTACTCTCCTATGTAACACGGATTTCACGCACCCTCACTTTACCCTTTGTCGTCGCAATGCCAAAGCCAAAGTCCATTCAAATTTTAACCCGATTTCTATTGCTATGGTTTAATTATTCGTTTATATATTGTGCAATAAATCGTGTCAAATTACACCAGTTTTATGTCATATTAGGACGACTAATCATACAACTTTAAATTTGACACCGAGTTAAATTTCACCGTCAATTTTTACCGTGGGAAAATAAATATAGTAAATTTAATTACACGCCATACTTGAATAAAAAATATGCCATTCTATTCATTCATACTCGCGTTTAATTTCACACTCGCAGTGCAATGACAATTAAAACGACCGAATAATTTTGCTTAAACAACACGATGAAGAGATGGACCAATGACAGCTCTATTACGTAATTCACGCACAAATCTTGTATAGTGCGGGCTATCTGTAATAATAACAAGAGCATTAATACCTGCGGTTGGAAAGGGTGTCTACAACGTGGTAGGCGGAGCCATAACCACCGGGCGCCACAATTACAACGCAGACTGCGATACAAACTGTATTACAGGGATGGGTTTCGTGCAATATAGCAAGTTTCGAAATGCGGCGGCGCGACTACCACCGTCCTTTGGTCACCACCCCTTAACCGCCCCTAGCTTTCCACTTCCGGTGTACCTGTTTGCTTTGTTCCGAGACCATCATAACTACCTGACATTCTAAAATCTCAATTTACGTCATTTCCCAACTCTAGAATTAATTCTACTGAAAGAAGCTAGGCTAATTAGCATTCCGCTATTTTATTTGAATTTTAGCCAGGCAATTACTAACGCCATTGCTCCATTTCTATATATATATCTATCCATCTATATATCTATATATTTATAATTGAGCTCGATAGAGATTGTTTATCAACAATTGTGAACATTCGAAGTACGTAATGATCTTTTATAATAAGTTTTTTATTTGTTTTTTTACTAGCAGATAGATTAAATTAACGTGGCAATTTGAAAAACGATAAATTACAAAATAATTATCATTAGTTTGTTATAATACCAACAGAAGTTGAGTTAGTTAGAATGCAGTAAACGTTTAGCTCCTCTACTGGCTGGTAGAAAAACTCGACGGTAAGTAAAAATGGGACGTGAAATTTGTGAAACGTGTCCCCCTCTTTGGACAGTTGACGTGGTTTGTACTGATCCGCTTGATCTCGGCACCGTCAGTGACGAAGTGTACCGAGGGAGCGTAAAACAAGGGTCCCGAGGACTAACGAGATCATAGCAGTAAAATCTTCGCGGCTAAACCGCTAATGATATCACTTGTCAATCACGTTGACAACCACTGTCAGAAGTCACGGTGAAGGCGCAAAGCTGCCAATCGAATCCACCTTCAGCCGACCGTAATGATTCCGCCGTACTTCGCATGAATAGTTGCAAATCAAATCATGTATCCATCCCGTGGTTAAAAGTAAAGTACAAAAGAATCCGATTGTCCCTTCAAGTGACTCCAGTAATTATTTAGCAATTCAGTTGATTTCAAGTGTTATATACAGTAATTACAATGTCAAAGCCTGTATGATTTCTGTCGCGAAGAAATCTTTAATATATTTCAACTATAAACAGTTTCTCGTTAAACCGTTGACGTAGTACTTTAATAAATTCATTGAGAATTTAATAAATTCTTCGAGAGAGAGAGCGATATTTATGAACATTATTAATGTCCAGTGTTGTAAGAATTGTAGGACCTTGTTCCTATACTGTGACAAAAGTTGAGATAAAAATTATTATACTGTATCTAAAAATAGGGACAAATGACATCTTCTTGTAAAACTTAGTATATAGTTTTAAAGAGGCTATAAGATAAACATTCAATTTTATTACATTGGATCATAATAACTTGTAGTATTCTCACAACCTCTTTTAAACTGTATGTTAAATATGACAAGAAGATGTCATTTGTCCCCATTTTTTGATACAGTATAATAAATTTAATCTCGACATTTTTCCCAGTATAATTCCTAATCCTTCAGCCTGTATGACTTATGTATATTTAGAATATTGAAATTATAAGAGACAAACGATTAGAACTTTTTTGCCTTATGGAAACTTTGAAAATAATTGATTACCTAATGGCAATTTGCACACTTTATTAATCACTTGTACATCAATTAGTACACTTTACTGAGTGTTTAAAAATGTAAACAAGTACACTTTACTAATAATTTGCGTTATACTCGAGACTTGCGAATGTGGTGTCCAAGTAAATATCGGATCATAGTAAAGTTTCGGTTAATATAATAAAATCCAGGCAGATGATATGATGCTCTCTAAATAAAAATATCAACTTGCTTACGATTCTTCGAAGAAAATCGCGAACAAAATTTTGTGCTGAATCGCGTTTCTTTGATACTTCCGTTTGAAAACTTATCATTCCAAGAAAACTGAGATTGTAGGTTGAACTGTTAACAAATATTATCTTATAATCGGGTAAAATGGACAGTATTAACGTCATACATTTTTAAATCGGTCTTTACAGATAGAAGGAAAAATGTTGATTGGTTCGAACCGTTAAAGAAATATTAAATTGTATCCTCTGAATAAAATACCCTGCGAAGAGAAACTATTATAAATATTAAATTATTCTTTTGTTTTTTAAATTCATTCTTTTGCAAATGAACAAGACTATATCAAATGATATCTGCACTGAAAAAAACTTAAGCACATTTGTAGCATACTTGCAAGAATTAATTAAAATGATCAACTTAATTATTAGAATTAATTGTAATACTGTTAATTTAAACAATAGAATGTAATGTAACGTTATTTCTGTTACAAGATATCGTATCGAGAAAAATTGAAGTCGTTCATATGAATTTAAAGAGTATTCAATTAAATCTTATTCCCTCTTCTCCCCCTTTTCTCTAATTTTCCACCCTCCTGCGCTTTTCCCTTTCCTTTTACCTCTTTTAGCCCCTCCCCCCACCACTTTATATATTAACCGTAGTATTTAAGTTTTATTATAACCTGACGTAATGGCGCATTATGTTATTTCATTCATAATTAGAAGTATATCGTATAGTTATATAGTTTGGTTTTATAATTTCTTGCAATTTTAATGGTAACTTGATAATGTCCCCTCTCTCGTGAAAGTCCTGGTCCCCGTTGGAGAAAAACTCAACTAAGCGATTTTTACAATCTTCTTTTGATGACAATTTCTTTAAAACTAAGAAAGTTTTGCAAGTTTTACCAAAAGATGGTAATCGCTTGGTACCCAGGTCTGAACTATAAGGTGGATGCATCAAAACTTGCCAAGCAAGCTCCTGGATTCGCTAGATTTTCTAGCGATTCACTGTAGCGCGACGTGACACTGTCCTGATGGATTTCTTTTTCCCCAAATTAATGTCTGTCCTTTAATAATCGATTCCTGAACAGTAATAACAACATACCGACGACAGTTGTCTGTGTGATAAATAGCAAAATCAGTTTAGTATTAACTTCTACGGGTCTCTTAGGATGTTAAATTCCATTTAATATCAAATTTATTGTATTCTTATCATACCATTAGATTTTCTTTTACTAGAATATAGAATGAAGGAAGAAAAAAGTAAGCAAGTTAAAATTAAATGAAAGAATTAAAGAAAAATCGAAAAAAATGTACCCCCCAAAACTGTTTGACTTAATTTTATGAGGGTTGTTAAAAGGTGACGAGGGTGAATAGTAAGGAGAGAGAACGTTTGCATGAGGAAGATTGTGTCATCAATGAGGATGAGACGACGGCGAAAAGAGGACATTTCAAAAAGAACAGCAAAATTAGGAATAACCGTTAAAAGAATAATAGGGGACGCTAAGAAATACTCATGGACGGCGGGGATAAATATCTTCCACCCCCAAAAAGTCGAGAAGCGCCGTAAAAGTATAATTAACTTCGTGGCCAGGGATCACGGTAAGAACTGTAATTGGCGAATAAGGAGCGACACTGATGGAAGCCCGTTAGATTTTATCCCGGTTAATTTTTGATTGTGCGATACCGAAACAACTTCCCCTACTTGAAAAATTTCTAATGGATTTTAAACGAACGAAATAGTTGCGATTATGTTTTGATTATTAACTTTGATCATTTCTAAATTGCTGAAGATTTTATGAAATAAAGATTTGGCTGTTTTTGTTACTCGTCCAAAATTTTTTGTTAATTTTTGTTAAAGGATTGATGGCTCTGCGACAGAGGATTAAGTTAACACGTTAGAGGCTCAAATTCAAATCTATGATGGTTCAAGTTGTTCTTCTATAAATAATTTCAACCTGCTAACTTAATTACAAGTTATTTAACTGTATATTAAAATTGAAAATAAATATATTTTTTTAAATTCCAGTAAAACAGTACTCAGCCAGTAGTAAGCCAGTACTAAATCTGTACTGATAAACCATCGGGTTATGTACTCATAATATTGCCGGTGTTATCACACCTGTACGAGTGTGACAGTACTGTGCCAGTATTGGACCGTACGAAAATTTCCATCTGGTCATACTCTGTGATTTGATATATTGTCATAACAAAAATTGCAGTACTACAATTCTAATAATTACTACTTGAAAATAATGGTAATAAATAAAATTCTACGAAAGTTGTCAGAATTTTTAACTGTACAATTGTCAACTTTTGACAGTTACTCATCCGTCCAAGTTCGCACCCGACGACCTTGGCATTGTTATTAAAAATTTGTTCCCCGAATAAATCGAAACGAACAAGTGAATCACACGCTTTTCATTTTTCCAGCCGAGTCCGCGTACAAACGCAACATTAGTCTGAAAAAATTGGCGTCTGCGAACAATGGAAGGAAATTTCTGGAGAAACTATCTGATGCCGGCGCGTTATCTTTATGGCGCTGTACATATACGTAACTTATGTACATTTCACCCCTATACATGCACGCGCGCTTACACTCAGATATATCGGATCAGACCGATATTGAATCTCCGCGAAGAAGCTTCGTCGGATTCGGGCGTATCCGTTATTATTATTCCGCATCGGTTCTTCATTTTTGGTAGCCCCTTAGTTTGTTGATCTCATCTTACGAACAAGTGGAATAATGCCAAGCGGATCTGTGACCCTACGACGGGATCAATCCGAGTCGGTGCGATTGATTTTTCCAAACTCTTGTCAAGACCCAAAAAAGTTTGGTTGATTCGACCGGTCGAAAATCGAACGACGGGCCGAAGAAATTAGAGCTCTCGGTAGGAATTATGCAGAGCGAGTTCCGGATTTCGGATTTTCGGACTCGCCTTGACGGCGCGGGATGTCCTGCGAGACCCCGGAGAAAGCCCGCAGCGGCGATCCAGTAATAATACTAAAAAGATAAAAGGCGAAGGGGTCCACCCTTCGACCGCTATAGCGAGCTATTTCTCGAAGGCTACGTGGCCATAAGCCATGGACGTTAGGTAGATGGACTGAAGACACACGGACGCTGTCCTGCACACACGAGTCAAGACCATTTCTGGGCAGTGTGTGCTGCGCTAATAATGGGCGGGAGGGACAGTGAACCAGTTGACCGTGACTAGATAAAAAATACGGCCTGACAACCGTCCTCCGTTCTTCTACCCCTAAGGCTATCGGTGAAACTATCGGCCAACCCCTGCGGCGTTGTCATGCTAATCGCATACGGGCTTGCACTGTATTGCAAGTTACGTTGGCAAAAAACAATATTATATATCAGAAGCCAACTACCACCACCCGACTTCTCTTCCAGCGGCCTGGTCTCTTTATTTAGTCACCGACACTCCTCGAAATGCCGTCCATTTCGACCCAATGACATCTCATTCTCGCGGAATGATTTTCAATGACCGTTCAAAAGTCGTGCGCCTTCGTTGACCAATGTTCAGCAACGCTTCAAGTTCGTCATTTTGTAGGAAATATTCATTCTTCTTCCTTGACGGCCAATATTACTTGGGTGTACATTAAAATAGATGTGCTGGGTAGTACAGCAGTACCAAGTTTTTTGATTGGCTACGTAAAGTTAATGATTATAAAGTAATCATAATTTGGTGTCAACATGCCATATAATAGTTGTGACATTATAATCGTTTAATATACGAATGTTTCAATTATTGTGCACTTTCATTTAATAAAAATAAATTAATTACAAATATACTTTAACCGATTGCTTATAAATCTGAGACAAACATTTAATAGACATTCTTAATTTGTATGAAATTGAATATAAACAATTAACATATTTATTTTAATACAACAGTGTATAGTATAAAAATATTTACAAATTGTTCCTTCTCTCTTTAATCTCATATAAAAATCGACACATGTGTGCCATACATGTTACATATTACAACACATTTAACACACATATGCAGCACATATAGGACACATATGTCGATTTTTACGTGGGATGAAACTTTAATGAAAATAATCGTCACCTAAATCGCTGGATTTTACGATTTTAGCGGAACATTGTCAATAATTCAGCGCTTATTATTCAAACGCGCAATAATCAACCAATTGCGTTGAATGTTTTGAATGTTTCGTTCCGGGTTGTTTTATGCGAAAGGAGCGCGTGCGTCGGCGGTGAAATAATAAGTTTGGTTGGTGTCCAGATGGCACGTGGGTTGGGGAAACGAAAAGGAAAACGAAAACGAAAGGAAAGACGGACAGTATATCGAAAGAGAAGCGAGATTTCTCTGGGTTGCCCGGAATTGAAAGGGAGCTGGGGTGGTCCAGGCGGTAACGAGAAGATGAATGTGTTCGTAGCTACCGAGTTTGACTCCTGCTCTGGGGTTACATCGTCTGAAAAAAGACACCTGATATTTATGATCGGACTGATCTCCGACTGACTTTGCGCTGTACTCTTATAGATCGAATTGCAGTAAATCACCGCGATTGGCGGAATACACGCCTCGAAGGAAGATTGCAGCTACGACCCTCCTAGATACGGTTTAAGGGCCGTTAAGTCCACGTAAACGGCGCGGATCAAGCTCCCCGGAACGTCCCGCGATTGTTTCCATTTTTCGCCGACAATCAGCATGTGCATTTTTATTAACTTTCAGTCAACCTCACTTTACCGCCAACTGTCTGTCCTCGCAATTAAGCGAAACTTGTGCTGTGACTTTACAGTCTTTTCACAGAGCAAATTTACCCGTTGTATTCGTTTCTGGATTATAATATAAAAAATAAAACATTATTCATTATAATATCACGTAATTAGGTCTGAATATTTATTGAAGTGTTTTTTACACTTCGAGTTACATATCTTTACAACAATTACAATTATAATTACAAGAATTATTACAAACGGAAATAGTATCTTTTTGCAATGTTCAAACAGTTTTCTTTGCAATAAAACTAATTTGCATTACCCATGGCCAGAAACTACCGTGCTTTCCGTGCAATTTAAAGTTGAAAAACAAGTCATATTTGGAACAATGTGTCGTGCGAACAGTGCTCAGAGTGTGTGCTGTGCGGTAATTGACTCTGAAACCAACTTTATTTCTATACTTACCATAAGCGAAAATTAATTTCACAGCATAATGTCCAAAGTTCACTATTCCTTGTACGCTGATCCAAACGGGAAAACAGTGCATGAAAGTTTGCTTAATCCCTATGAGGGGAAATTTTATTTTGCTTCTTAATACGTCGATAAAGTCAACGAAGCAATTGAATATGCGCGAAAACAACTTTATGACTCAAAACATATTTTTAATCTTGACAAATAAAAACCGTACGCTAATGTGAAATGTCACTGGATGTGTTTCAATAATTTCATATAAGAAAATAAAAAACTTCAATAATGACCATATATGACTATAGATGATTGATGTATGGCAATAATTAATATAATATTCAAACCATATATGGTATCAATAATTTCCTTATGTTGAAATCAATTATTACCATGTAACAACTACATATGGTCGTACATAGCCATGTGTGAATTAAGAAAAAACTTACATCATTGTATGAAATTTTTATTTTCTTTTTCGAAATTGTTAAAACATGTAAGGACCATGTATGTTTCAGTTCTACTAATACATCTTTTTGAAATCATTTCAACTAAAGTTGCAATACATAAAAAGTAATTTAAACAATTCTAAACATGTTTAACTTTTGACATACGCTGTGTTTCCTAAATTAATTTTCATTTCATAATACATATAATGACATGTATTATTAAGGAGGATACGTTCATTCTGAGTTAGCCAACGAGTGACAATTCACCTTGAGCTATAACGCAATAATATTTACTTTGCACGCAACAAATATAAATAAATGTACTCCGCACACAAATAAAGAACAAAAAAAAATGATAAACTGCTTTGAAAAGGACCGAGTTCCATCTAAAATTTCAATGCCTTACGTCGTTCGCCCGGTCGGCGCGCATCCAGAATTTGACTTATGAAAACTCGCAGCCGATGGACGATGGGCAGCGGCTGGCAATATAATAAAATAAACTGTCAGCGGCAGCTCGCATAAAACTTCTAAGAAGCGTTACGGGCCATATTGTGTGCATGCGTGTGCGCGCGTACGTGTATACGTGTCCACCTTATCGTACGCCTTACACTGCGCCAAGGGTGGGTGCGAGTAAATTATTCAACAAAGTGCTCACGTTAATCGTCCGCTTAAAACGACGCAGAAGAAAAGAGACCTGATCCCGAGTTTGGTGCTTTGGATTGGATTCGGAGCGAAAATCTGGAGGAAGCGTTGCTCGTGTTTTGCAATAATATTTGCGTCGAAGTGGAGGAGCGAACCTCCGAAGGTATTGCGCGCGTGTTTGAACGCCGCCACGTTGACGTAACGCGAGACCCTGAAAGAGGTCACCCTGACCCAGTCAGTCAATTCACTCGTCAAAGAGATCAATACTCGCTAATCGGATGAGCCACCCTACTTCCTGCAGTGGATGTCAACATACTGGTACACTCGCTCGGGAAAAGAAGCGCCTAATAATTTGCAACGGCGTCGGGGAGCTCGATAGCTGAGACGCCACCGCGACTTATCGGACCATGTGCTCGTAAGCCGTAACAAAATGCCATTTCGTACGCAACGCGCAACGCCACGTATTCAGCGCGCAGTTACGTATTACGCGGCAGTTCCTCTTGCTCTTTGACGTCGCTCAACCAAGTCAAACTAATTACAATTGACCAAAATACCTTTTCATTTCCCCCAATACAATTCATTTTCTTCTTCTTCTTCTTTTTCTTCTTCTTGCAGTAAGTTTTTCTTATGTGAGTGGTTCTTTTTTGTTTTTTACTTGCAGCGATATAAACAGAGATATAACTGGGACTGTAATGCATAGTTGTGACTGCGCGACAGTAATCTCCAAACCGAGTTTAGACACACTTCGATTGCCATATAATGGTAAAGAGAATCTTTCTTTCTATGACCTAATACTATCAACAGTTTCGAGCGCTCAATAAGGCTTCGATTTAATGTGTTACAGAATGAAAAAAGAAGGTGTTTGCCACAATGTATACCAAAAAGAATTTCACCTTATATTTATTTACTCCTTTAAGGTCATCACGGCGCTTTTTCGCATTTCTTCAAATATTATACAATCGCAAAGAGGAATGGTAGAGAGAGACTAATAAGTACTTATACTTAATTAAAGAAAAAAAGTAAAATTATAATAAATTTTTATCTGAAGATTAGCTTAAGGAATACCATAAAATGTGTTCAATATTTATGATCTCATATCAATCCGTGCAAATATTGTGTTTCGTTCCTCAATGTGAGTTACCCTTTACTCCGCATTGCAAGGCTTCTTACTCCATTCAATTTGCACCTACTTAACCCTGTTCACCTCGGTGTTACGTATCGGACTAATTTCACCGAGACTGATCAAACTCTTTTCTCCGAAACTTACAGAATATTTCGTTGCTTAATATTTAAATGATTTAACGCTCGGCAATGGGAAAAGAACACATGAAATTATCAATTGATAATAAATTGTTATTAATCAATTGAAGGGTATAGTAATTTTTTATCCCTTAATTTTATATCCAAGAGGGTGTGCAACCGCAAACTGAAATTGGATTAACAGGCAGGTTAATCGAGGTGATTTTAACAGTCATTTTCATCTCCCGGTGCGGCAAAGTAACACCAGTAAATTTGCGCATTGATTTATATACGAGGGAGTCAGAGAATTATTTAAAATAGACAGTAAGGTACGTTTAAACGGTCGCCGAGCTTGGTCTCGCTGGGGTGATTTTAAACTGTATCAAATTTTCAATCGTGCGTCCCTACACGAGTCAAAGTTCCGAGCATAGGGTTGTCGCGCCACGCATGTATAAATCTTTCGTGTGTTGGGTATACGTGCCCAACGAGAAATAAAGAGTCCTTGTAAACCACTTGAGGTTTGGCGAATCCCAATTAATAGGCTGTAAAATTAAATTTTTCAAATCATAAGTCTTGATATAGCGTTCAAAGAAAGTGAGACAAATTTTTAAATTTCGTTGCCTGATATCAATTTTATGGTTACTCTAATAATAATTCTAAATACTCTAATGCGTCTGAAAACATATGCCGTCTATATAAAATTGGTTGGATATGTCCAACTTCAGAAATATTAATGGTAGATTTCTGGAATATTAAAAGAACATGAATCACCCAAGAATACACCAGAAATATTTCGGCAGTTAAACATTATAATATTTCCTTGGTATATTCAGAATATTTTCAGAGTGTACCAAAAATATTCTTTGTTATTAGGTCTATTATATCCTCTTTTAAAGTGTATCTTAAAAGTATGACAAGAAGATGTCATTTGTCTCCATTTTTAGATACAGCATAATAATTTTTTCTCAGTGTAGCACCAACAAATTTCTCTCGGTGAAGTTTCTCGTATTTTCCTTTTCTTCCATCGTTAGTAACGTCGTTTTACAAGTTTGTGTTTTACTTGAGGCCTCACGAAAGTCCAGATTTAAAAGTTTTTAATTGAGATAATTGCAATTGACCATTAAGGTAACAATGTACAATTGATGAAACGTGGAATACGTGTTATTTAAAAGATGAATAGATGGTGTAAGAAGCGAGATATACTGCGGCCACCCCTAACGAGACTAATACTTTTGTCGCACGTCAGCCAGACATGACACGACGCCCTATTAATGTCGCGAATAAACGGACTCAACTGTTGAACGTGATGTTAATACATCTAGCTACAATGTTAGAAGAAAAATAATTGCGCGCGTCGGAATCGAAAATTAAAACGTATTAAATACATAAAAGTGTAATAAGAAAGTGATAAAAAGTATAAAAAGATTGAGTCTGAAAGGGGATGTTTTCATTGGAAACCTCAAGATTTCTTTAATTCGTTTCCGCCAAAGCAAATATTTCATCGCATGATAAAATATGGAATGCACACATGTTCCTGTGCATAGATGAATATCGAAATCTTTGACAGGAGGGTTGTATTTCATACGCAATGATTACTAGACATTTTGCGGATATCATATGGTAACGACACGTAACCTCCAATATCCGCTGGACATAAATGTTTTACATGCAATAAAGCGTGTGTCCCGGCTGGACGAAACTGTCCGCAGACGAATTTTATAGCTCAACCGCAAAAACGGGTCTCGGACTAAGTAAGAAGAAAAAACGAGAAAAAAAAATAGGCGCAATGAGCGGCATTCGCATCTCATAAATATGTTATTATATATTATTACGTAATGGAGTCGGTTATTGGAGTGGAGTATCTAAATTAGTAAGTTTTCGTTCGGAATGGTTTTGTAGAATGATCGTTGCAGTAAACTTTAGAAAGGCATTCAGCTAAGAGTAAACTTTATTTTAATCTTCTTCGGATAACTGATAGATGACGATTTATCACAATCCTTAGGTAAAAATTGATATACACGGAAGAAAAAGTATTCACTTTAATAGATAAATGAGTTTATCTACCAATTTTTGACTAATTTAGTAAGAATTTATACTATTTGCAGAAGGACCTAGTTATGAAATCGACTAAAATGAATATTTAAAGGTTAGATAAACTGTATGGCTGATTCAACCATACACTTACCTAATAGTGACCGAACATAACCTCATTACGTCAACGAAAATAGCCGTAAAGTGAATTTAAATGATTAATTATTCTTTTATGATGGATCAAATAGATTTCCATTCGACGTTGTCCCCCCCAACGAAATCAGATTATACTATCTTACGGTGTGAAATTGCATAGGTAAATGCGATACGTTAATTCGACGATTCCGTTTAAGTATGTGCCTTGACAATTCCGGAACCCCATATTTATGTCCCGCGAGGAGATAATATTTATCGGTTATTCGTTTGCGAATCGCGCTCCCCTACGCCGTTCGCATCCACGTTGGCAGCTCCGCTCGCAAGGCTCCGTTCGCTCGCCGGATCGGGGGGGTTAAGAAGAGATTTTGGGGTCGTGTTAATTAATACTACCCGCGCAACACTGCTCCGCTAACTATACCTTAAGCTGCCATTAATTCACATCAACGTCTTGCTATCTCGACGGGGTGACTTGCATCCTTATTGCCGAATGAAGATAAGTGAATAAATTCTCAGGAGACGCTCCTCGATGAGAGGAGGACCGCTTCAAAATGAGAGAGAGAAGGGGTAAGGGGAGGAAAAAAATGAAGCCTCCGAACGATGTTCCAGTGCTCGCCGATGCAAGGCGTCGAGTTAAAAGGACGATAAGGCGACGTGAAATGTCAGGGAATAATAGCGAGACTAATGTGTTGTTGCGAGCGCCAGCCGGCATACGTAACAAATCATCGTTAACCAATCAATAGAGCGAGAGTGAGCTCGAGCAATTAACTAGCCATGTTCTTATCCCGAAGGGAAAATTTACGGCTGTTTAACCTTCCGAAAGTTCTTCGATAAATAAGCCATACAACCGGTCGCCACGCGGAGTCCGGGGCTGCCAGCCGAAGACAGAAGGGAGGGTGGTTTGTTGTCCCAACGCAGACTATCTGATTGCTCGTTGCCGTATCGAAGTTACGTACCAATTCCAACTTTTGCCTCGCGATTTCTCAAGCGAGGAAGAAAATTATCCTCGAGTGTTGCTTAAAGTGCCGACGGTCTAAGGCCAACTTCGGATTAGCGGCCCTTGCTCGCGCTAAACAATCGGCATCTGATTCCCTAATTTCCCAATAGAGGAAGTTATTATCTTGTTAGACCACTATTCAAATTACGCCATCAATTTATTTTCAAAGCGTCGACTCGTTGAAATGAAATTAAATGCTCTGTAAAGGAACGAGGCAAGGATTACGGGTGATGCAAGGAAAGAGTCTTATTAATCCCTATTGAGATTGCTGAAACACAACTGTTGTGCAAGATATGGGGCGACGAATCTCCCATGTGATAAAGCATCTATGAGGATCCTATGCGTTCGTTCGATATAAACTGATTACATAAAATTTGTTGTTGTTGGAAATGAAACTTTTTACTGCAGGCGCGTTCTCATATATTTGCAACGGGAGAAAAGATTAATCAAAATTACTGGCCTTGTAATCATTACCTTCTATTGACCCTCTAATCATTTGTTAGTAAAGTGGTCATATACTTGAGAAAGTTAAAAAATTACCATCTTAAATTAGGAAAAAATATCAGCATGTTACTAATTATTGTCAAGTTTCAAACAATAACATGAACATGAATGCAAATACAAAACAAAAACTAATGTTGTTTATATTTTATATTTTGAAAACGTTTCAATTTTCAGTACCATGCAAATATCTAAACGTACAGTGTTCATTATCAATTATTTGTCTCAATAACGACTTTTAAGTATTAGTTACTAAATTAATTTGAGTACCTTTTCAAGGTGTTAATATTTATAAATGATACACACACTGACAGAAATTTATGACGGGCACAAGTACAAGCATGCCCAATCTAGGTGTATAACAGTATACTTGTAAAAAATTACTTCAAGTCAGCGGCAAGTGTATTTACTATAATGTTAAAATAAAATTTTAAATTCCATTATACCATTTAACTGACCATTGTTTATGCAATGAAAAAAAAAAAGTGTCGTCGCGTGCGACATCAATTACATATGTTGCAAAAGAACTCACAATATAAACAAACACTTTTATTATAATGAACCTTAAAAGTCATTTCCCCTCACTTTACAATGCATTATAATCAATGTTTCCCAAATGTTTTCTTCATACAGAACCAATACAGTTTAATCGCATCTAAAATAACGAATCGTTGATCTTCATTGAAATTGAAAATCCGTCGCCGAGATTTCATCCGCTGAGAAAAAAAACTAAAAACAACTGTCCAAAATCAGCGTTATCGAATAACCGAAAACTCGTGTTATAATCCGACCGCGAACCCATTCTCCGTCCGGTAATCAGATACACTTTCTGCAAAACAATAAAATCCATGCCCCGCCGTAGATGCGGGGTAAAAGCGTGTTGACACGTGAGGAGGAAAATCAAGTTTTGGGCACGGCCCGGGAGTCGTAAGCCCATTGCGAGCTGCCGGTGCGGGCAGATATTTCCCGTTGGTTAAGCCGATCATTGTCGCGTTAACAAGCCGGCTATTGACAGGTTTCGAGCACCGAAGACTGCGTTGCCACGATGTTCCCGTGCATGTGTGTTTGCGCGCGCGACGCTCCGCAGATGGAAGAAGAAGAAACGTGCGGAGGGACTGACCGCGACGCGACCACCATGTGCTAGTGGTACGACATTACAACAGGGGCTACATACTAATGGGGCATTGCGTTAACACCCTCACTCTATCCTGACTCTCGTTCAGTTAGTTACTCCGCAGGGATCTTGGAAGAAAGGCGTTTGGCAATCCACACGATTTCACTACCCACATCGCTTTTTCTCCTTCACTTCATCCTGATCCTCCGCGTCTCCTTCTCCCCACACTTTTCCCCCCTTCCTTCACCCCTTCCACCCCTCCCTGCCTCCCTTTCCCGTCTCTCTTCACTTGTTTCTTTTCTCTTCCTCCGACTCGGATCACATTTAAGGAAATTCGTCGTTACGTCAAGCTGAAATCATAGCGATACATTTTCATCGAACAATACTCTGGAGAAAACGAGGCCCCCGGAGCCATTACCTAATTGTTCCACCGTGTCATTTGTCTTCGGCTCGCGTCCAACTTTCATCGTCCGTCTGGACGAAAATATCTTTCGGGATACTCGTCGGCTCGCGTCAAGTGAGGTGACGCGAGGTAACGTTCAAAGTTCTCTTAGCTTAGGACGATTGTTGCGAGGAAAAGCGATTGCGCCGGGCCAAGGTGGATGGCAGTGGATTAATTAAGGGGGAGGGACAGCTTTGCAGTCCGATTTCAACCAGTTTTTCGGACATTTTTGTTTAACACCGAAGGGATAGTGTAAATTAAAATCTGATTAAAGTTTTGACTTTATTGAAGTCTATAGTTACATGTTTATTATTATTTTTATTAAAGTCTATAAATGTCAATTATTTTTACCACACGGAGAGAAAAGATTACTAAAATTTACTGACATTCTTAGTAAACTGGTTATACATTGGCAAAACTTGAAAAATTACTATCTTAAGTGAGTAAAACGTATCAATTTGTTGACAATGATTCTTAGAAAGCTGACACTTTTTAATAACTTGGGATAGTAATTTTTCAGTTCTTGCAAGTATATGGCCAGTTTACCAACAATGTCAGTAATTTTTATTAATCTTTTCTCTCCGTGCATAAATTCCAGACCATTCAAACGTCCTGCCGTGCGAACGATGCATTTAACTATCATTTTTAAGTCGAAGGTCGAAAATGTTGTAAAAATGAGGGAAAAAGGTGGAACTCGTTCTATCAAAATTGTGCAACGCCCAATCTATCCGCCGTTCATCCTTTTAAATATTAACGAAATCTCCTCGACCGAATACATAAATGTCGACTTCCATATTTCCTTTTCTCTCACTTTCCGCGCTTGAAATCTTCCCCCCGGGCAAGTCCTCGGCGGTCGCGATCGTAGATTCCGCGGAAACAATACGAGTGCCGATGCGAGTCGATGATAGATTTAACACTGAGGCATTGCATGAATTTCAATCAACATCTTATCTGGCACCTGAGCGGCTCTAGAGTGGATCCACTGCCAGTGGATCGTGATCAAGTGGGCCTTCATGGTGAGGACAATACACGTCGTGCCTGAGATGTGACAATACACTATCACGCTCGTTGAAGCGTATTGCTCTCTTTTGTCCGCGCACCCCATTCCTTCGTTTTGCTCTCCTAAAGGTGCCGCGAAAACGTTAGCTTTGTCCTGCGCTACCAACCAAGGCTCCAACGCCCATCAATATTTGCGCGCATTTTACTTTAATGAATTTTTTTTACATCCTCCAGCTCCCTTTTCGCTTGTTTAAACCACGTTTAATGAAATACAATATAAATTTGATTAAACTGGAAAAATTGTCGGTGCTAAATTTAAGGATTTTCATGCGTGTGCCCATATATTATGATTTTACATTGAAAATATGTTAACGTAATATCTTTTATATGTTGAGTCAATAGTAGATTGAAGTTTAATGAGTAAACTGTTACAATCACAAAGATTTCAGATAAGACAGCAATAATGGTATGTCAGTAGTAATTTGATTGGACGATTTTTTAATTATTGTTTAGGAAGGACTGTAATTCTTCCTGTATATGTTTTTATATTCCTTTTTATATCTTTAAAAGGTGACATAAATTAATGACAACTTATAAATTGTCAAAACAAGCATTTCATTAGACAACCATGACAAAATATTATATGGGTGGCATAAAAGTACAACAATTCAATTATATTCCCTTGTTTCAACTTTTAAAATGTAATCAAGCTGTCGATTTCACGCGTTAGTTTCCTTTTCTTTTTCTATTTGCCCGGACTACAAGGGAATAAAGTCGCAACGAGCCCGGTTTATATGTTTTATACACAATCAGTATTGGATATTTGGCGAAGAACATATCCCCAGCAACGCGTTGGGTATAATCAATATACGCGAGTCTAAACAGCCACTCAAAAAAAAAAAAAAATGTCGTAAAATATAAAACCCTTAAATGGCAGTTATTAAAAAAGTTGCTCCCCCATGACGTGGGAGTATGAAACAAAGATTCACGAGGCCACGCGTCGATTGAAATTGAAAATGTCTAGTGAAGCATGAGACAAGTTGGAGTCCTAACTGTCCTTATCACGAATCGCATCTATTATACGCGGCTCTTCTCCCCATAAGTGTCACGGATATGACTTAGTAGATTCGGGAAGCGAAGCGACTGCCACCATATTAAACCCATCGAAGAATATCGCGCAACTTTAAGGCCCCCACATTCTTCCGGATCAACTTTGCGCCACTTTTCTCTCTGCGACTGTCGAGTTTCGTTGAAAACTTGACGGGCAAAAATGTTCTTCTGCAACGAGTAAGCGCGGAACAACCGAGGAACAATTTTTCAATTCATCAAAAATCAAATTCCCGTCATAAACGAATTGAAAATTGTTCGCAATTTTCGGCAAATTTCTAATATCATCAGATCAATCTCATCGCGAAGAAGGATGTATAATCCCCTTTTTAGAAATTACTTACAATATTATTTACATGTGAGTATACTTATCTAATAATTATCATATCATGAGAGTAAATTTCAAATTTTAATATGATTGTATTAAACATGTTTTCTGAGAGAAAATATCAATAGTTAATAATCATTTCGTATTATATTATAACAATCATGTATCAAAACTTTGTTTGTATATTTACGTTATTTCTATGTAGAAATAAAGTTGGTTTCGGAACTGCAACTGTAGCACAGTTCGCTTGGCGGAACGAGCGTTTAGAGTTGGAAAGAGTACAAAGCGGAGTCAAGAAAATCGTTCTGATAATAAGAAAGAAATGATAAGGCCGATAATAACTATTGAGGCCGCGACTAGGACGATGAAAGGCGTAGTTGAAGGACGCTTTTCCGCGCGTGGAAAATGTTGTAAATGAAAAAGTTGGTAAGCTTAGACTGGACGGGTCTCGTCGGACAATCGATGAGACTTGGCTAACGAACTATTTAGCGGGCGTGTCGCTAGCAAATAAAGACTCAGTGTCAATTGGGCGAGCGGAAATTCCTTTGATAAATAGCGCTACAAAACGGACACGGAGGAGACCGTCCTGATATCTTAGCCCCTCGCCAGCGGACGAGTGAGACGGGGATAGGTCGGCGGACGAGGAGGGAAAGTGTGGCTAGTGATTGGATTACAGTCAGGGAGTCCCTACGGATTCGCCAAATGACCGGGACAAATTGCCCCTCGCCTTCGGGAATACTTATATATTTCCAAAGACGATCGAGGTTAACGCGTCTCCGGCCACTGCAGCCACTCGCACAAACAACCGTGGCGCGGGCTACGTGTGTGCGGGCGCGCGCGCGCGTGTGTGCGCGCGCGACAGATTCGTGACAGGTGGACCCTCCTACGGGCTCGGCCCCGTTTCTCATTCATGCTGCGAGACGTAATAACCGAACGTTTACTCATTGTTTGTACGCTCCTGGCCGGATCATAAATTGTGCCGGGGCGCCTCTTACCGCGGGCTCGTTCCCGCTCCAAATCCTCCTGTCCCAAATGAACGATACAACGCGCCATGCAACAGACGTAATTACACACCTATTTGCTGACTCCTGCGACAATCCCAAATAAATTTTCAACTATAATTAAATTCGCCCGAATATTCCGCAGCGTCCGGAGGGCCGGACAAATCGCGTATAATTGAACCGTTATATTTTGTGGGGATCGGTACCGAATGGGCGTGCTTATTAATGGCTAATTCAAATCATTTCTTTTGGCCCGTGCGTCGTTATATTCTTACGCCGGGGCCGTTCCATTTGACACACGCGTATTGAACCTCCGTTTGGAGACACATTGCCGACCTTTCGATGTTTAACAGCAGGTTCATACGCTGAGAAAAATACTACGAAAAAAATTACTGTTTTTAACTGTATTTCAGCTACTTGTCCGTCTTTTAATAAAAAAGTTACTGTTTTTTAAAAGGAAATTTTTCTGTTTTATCTATAAATATAACATTTCAAACTAGTGTATTTTGAAAAGAAAAGTATTCTGGTTAGTTTACGTGATGACTATAATTCTTGTTGAATTAACCATGTTGTGGTTATTTTAACTAAAAATTAGGTAACTGGAACTGAACTTTTAATAGTATGCACGAAAATTAACTATGCATATGGTTAATATTGCTACTCTTTTTTTCTGGAGTGCACAAAGAGGAAAGATTAATAAAAATTTTTGACATTGTTAGTAAATTGGTCATATACTTGCAACAATGGAAAAATTAAGTTAGCAGAACGTAATAAATTGCCGATAATTATGGTTTGAAGTCTGACAACAGTTGTCAACATGCCGACAATTTTTTTTAAAAATAAAGATAAAATTGTGACATGTGAAATGTTCCACGGTATCACGTAAATGCCGCATATGCGATTCGCAATTTTTTCCGCGTTGTGCAGGAAATGATGCGTATACTGTGATTCACATTATATTCACACGTGACACACATGTTATTCGCAAATTCAATGGCTGTTATATATCTACATTGAGAAAGAAGTTGGGATAAAAATTATTATACTATAAGTTAAAAAAAGGTTATGAGAATCTTACAAGTTATTATAATCTAGTAAACTGTATGTTAAATATGACAAGGAGATGTCATTTGTCCCCATTATTACATACAGTATAATAATTTTTGTCATAACTTTTGTCTCCGTGTGTGAAATACGACATTGACTGTCCCCTTATTTACAATGATTGCAAATAAAATACGACTAAAATAAGAAGAAGACGAGGAGGAAGAGGAAGAGGAGGAGGAGGGGGAAGAAGGAAATGTACTAAAATGAGTTAGGGAAGTGGAAAGTGATGCGAATAAGGAAGCCGAAAATAAAGCGTCGCCAATCGCGCCGAACAAGCTTTTTCTTCGCGGCATGATATTTCGTGAAAAAAAGACGTGGAAAGGCACGTCAACGTAAGCTTGCATCGGCAATGGTTAGGTCAGTTTGAAAGAAAGCACAAACGCGCCACTGAAGTGTAGTAAGCAGGGCTGAAACAAGTCTAATTTTCGACGCGCCCCTGCAGCGAGATATCACGTATGCTACGCACCATAGCCGCTTGAATACGATATAGTAATGGGATCAGTCTTTGGAAACAGAAAAGCATCAAAAGTGAAATATTTTTCACACGCTCGTACGCTGCCGTTATATTTGAACTTATCGTGCTTGCGATGTGTCTTTAGGGGCTGTTTAGTATGTAAGAAATGTACCTCTTTTCCTTCCATAAATGTTGAGGAGAATTTCATTTTATATGATATTTCACCCTTTACTAAGCAAGTCAAAGGCGCTTCCCGAAAAAATCGATATTGTTCGCAATGTCAATGAAAATTGCTTTTGCTTGTAGATTTGTTGGAAGAGAAACTCCAATTATCCCAATGGGAAATGGCCAGTATTGGTCGAATGGCCCCGATTCTGGCCCTATACTGGTTGCCAGAAAACGGTAAATAGTTGTGCGTCGGTACTGATCCTAAAATGATTTTCTGCAGCTTCAACAACCAGTTAGTTACTTAAACAGTGTGTTTTGGGCCAGTATCATCACTACTTCTCTTGTAGATTTTAAGGAATCTTCCTGGCCCCGTCTCGGCATCCCTGAATTTAAGTTTGTTCAACTTAGACTCGATATAAAGCCCTGAGAAGGCCCTATTTGGTCCCATACAGGTTTACCTAAATAGATTCATATATGAAGGCCCTGAATAGGCTTGATTTAGGGCATACCCTGACTCAACCTTTCTTAAGTCCGGTTTCTATTACTGGCACCGAGTTTCGTACCTTTACTAGGTAACCTTCACCTAGCCTATTTAATTTTCCAGCTAAACCCTGGCATATTTGTACTCTGAGAAATTAAATTATCCAATTTAAGCGATTTAAAGTATAATTGATAAGGTGGTACCATTTAATACTGAAATAAAGTAACATTTATGAATCTAATATAATAAAATTAATTCACAAAAGCCGCCCGCGGCGGCTCTTTTTACGTCAAAAAGTTTTGCGAGGCAAAAGCAATTCGCGTTCCGGTACGTACATCGCGGAGACACAAACGAGGGATGCCGCAATTACGTCTGCTTGATTTAGAGCTCACCCGTTATAGAGCGGTACACATTGATTTATGGAGCCTATCTTGAAATTAATTTACATCCAGTAATGCATGGACAATTCTCGACTTTCGACCAGTTAACTTTTCTTGCTTTCTGTTGATTATAAACGATTTATAACGAAGCCAAGTTTTATCTATGAATGAATTCACTTTGCCGCTGAAGTCGGAGTTCTTTATGGAGCTTTTTTCCATTCGTTCGACACGAAGAAACGTGTATTAATAATAATAATTATAATTTGCGTTAGTCCAACATAACTGTTCTTAAATCAACATTTTTGAATTTGCAAAATGTAATAAATTAATTACCTTTTTTTCAACTCTTCTCAGAAACCTATCTTTTGGAAATGGTTTCATCAACTATTTAAATGTTAGGTTGAAATCTATTTCCAAAAGATAGCTTTCCGAGAAGAGATGCAATACCTAAAAATTCTAAATATCTTTATTTCACCTTAAAAGACTGTAACTTTCATTGAAAGACTGATATGCATCTGAAACAGTTAAAAATAATAATCTTTTCCGTCATATTTTTCCCGGTGTACAATTCTAACGCACATTGACGACCATAGAGATTTGCCATCAACATTTTCACCACTTCTTTACACGCGCTCGTACAACGAAACGTTCGAATACACCACTTGTAACAAGCATTCTACGGCGACGCCGTTGCCCGCAAGCGTAGGTTGGCCCTTATCTTCGAGTCGGATCGGGATTCTCATGTCCACCCCAGGTTCATATATTTCTTTCCCGTTGACCCCACACGGCCATATTCATTAACAGTATCTGCTATTCATACTGGATGATTCGCGGCGAAATAAATCATCGGGCCGCAAACAGCGGTGCGCCGGCGGTTCGCCCGATCCAATACAGATTTCAGATTTGGGGATAAAACAAAGAGGACGAATGGATGGATGGGTGTAGGTAGAGACGATGGGAAGGCGAGCTGCGGCGACTGGAGTATGAAAGAAAGACGGCTAAATGCTCGAACGTGATCCGAGCTTAAATTGTTCCTGGACTTTGTAGGAAATCTCGTTAGCCCTCACTCCCCGAGCGCTTGCGACCCTCGAAACCCGCACCGCAGTCGGTGTCCTCATCTTGGCGGTTTATATACTCGAAGCGTCCTAAGGAGCTTCCGCGTCTTGGCCAAGCCTTTCAAACCCGCTCGTGGCCAGCGGAGCGTGGCGCATCATCTTGGTGCGTTTGATATTGAAATTAATTTCCAGTCATCGAAAATGCTTAATGCGCTCGGCCGGACGGGCGCGCGCCTCTTCAAAGGTACCAAACGCGAGAGCCCACAAAAATGACCGCCGCAATCGCAGTCCTCGCTCGATCGTTCCCTAATCTGCTTACAACTTTCGGATAAAGTGTGTTTCTTCCTCTCCATTCGGCAACTTGAAAAGGAACGCTCTATCGAACTCTTTTTCTTTTTTTTCTTCTTCCCAACTCGCAATTCAATTTCGACCAACTGGGGAATAGGTGTTTTCGTTGCGAGTACACGGAAACAAGTACTCGTTTGGAGCATTGTTGTACGGTACAAATTGTTCCATCCGTTGGTAATTAATTAAAAAAATTAAAAAAAAAATAGTGGCAAATTAGTTGTCTCGGGCAAGTTTTTGTCGAATCGTTATTAAAATGAGATGTTCGTCGTGTGGGGTGACAAGTGATAAGTCCTATATTGTATTTTATTCTTAAAAGTTAAACGTTATCTCGCGGGTATATGGTGATAAAGAGGTTGGCAAAATTTACACTCAAACCCCCCTCAGATTCGAAAAATGCATTGTAACAATTATCTTCCTTTCTTGATCGGGAAAAGTAAATTATACTTTTACTTCAACCGAGAAAAAATAAAATTACTTTCGTATAAGACAATAATTCTGAATGATTCTTTGCAAAATAAAAGTTTAATTGTCTTTAAAGTGAAGCTAAAAAAAGATAAATGAACTTCCCAATTTCCGGTCAAGTTTTATGGTACCTTAGGATAAACTGGACCAAGTAGAAAACATAATCAAGCTGAAACAAAGGCCCCTGTCTGGCAAAAAGTCCTCAAAATGTACCATACATATCTTTTGAGGTCCTCGAAATACACTTTTCATATCCACACATATATAAGATAACAGGTTTCAGTGATTACAATCTTTAATACACATTTAGAATTAAATTTGCATCCCGAGTTATCATAAAATTTCTCATGACATCATTAAATCGTCTCAAGTCGAACTTTTCGACGAGCAGGTTAATGTATAACGCTTACGTCAATCTCAATAAACTGACAGTATGATATGGAGAAGAGAAAACTCGCATTATGCAACGGGATTCGATGATGGTTCAATTTGTATTCCATCGGCGAACCCAATCTCCATAATATGAACCCACAGGAACATCCTACAGTACTTCACTGGCATTCCTTCGATGCGATTTTCACAATCGGGCTTCACTCAATCGCGCCAATTCAAACATTTTCGATTAACGTGAAACATCACCTAATTCAACAAATAATCAGAGAATACAAACAATCCCTCGCCGGATAACGAACTGACAAAGTCAAAAAACATGTCGCAATATTTCTTTATCGTTATTATCACACTCAGATAAAACATTTATTAATTTTAAATAACTAGATTTATTATTTGAACAAAATTTAGTTAAAACAAAGAACAATTTATTTGAAATAAAGTAAAATTATTTGTTTCTAGTGAAGGCGATTTATTTCATTTCAAGAGATTAATTTCTTTGAAACTATTTCTTTATTTTAACTAAATATTTTTTTTTAAATTAAATAAATTTATTTATTAAAAATTGATAAAATTGATATACAAGATTTTTCATCTGGACGTATAACAGGCGCTATGAAAAATTTTCAACATTTGAATAATTTATCTATCAACTTTTTCACCGTGTAGCACAGTAATTCGTGGAGTATTTTTTTCAGTATAGCTCCACGCGGAGTCCACTGGATTTATGGACTAACACTGCTTAATGGAGACGTAAAATCTATTCATTATCCAACAATCTACATCAATCACGTAGACTAATAATGGATCAATAATTGATCCATGCCGTTTGATGAAACGCTGCTACTTCGTCAATCCATATTGGCGCACGAGACATTCCGTCTTGAGCGAAACGAAATTGCTGCTGCGGCTGTACTCTACGGGTATAGATTATTCGCGACTGTTGCTGGAAATTCCAGCTTTGTTTCGGCGTCGCAAATTCGTGGGAAAAGCAAAGGAAAAAGAGGATCCTATACTAAGAAAAAAAATTTCTTTCTCACTTATTCCCCAAAGAACGTAGTAAAGTAGTGCCGTTGCAATATCATGTGAAGTACGAGTAGTGCCATAATGAAGCAGTGAAGCAGTGACACAGTGATGGTCACAGTAATTGTTATAAACAAATAACCATAAAATTGCGTACTTTTCTTCATTTAATGATAACTTTGAAAGAGCTTTACTTTTTAAAAATGGATAGTATGGTAAAATAGTAGAAGCTACAGACAATAATACCCTTCCAACGCCAGAAAGTATGGTAATTTTAACTACAACTTTTTTCTCAGTGCAGGGTGCGAACGCACGAAGATTCGTTGATCCCAATAAATTATAATCCCAATGAATATCGCGTTAGGAAAAAGGAAAGAGAATTAAAACGAGAAGCAGCCGTGGAGCAAAGACAAAAGGAATGGAGAATTGAGACGAGTCGCGGTTAAAGTGTACACATTACGCGGGTAACCCTTCCAAAGTGCGCGGTGAAGTGAAAAGTTGTATATTTGCGCGTAACCGAGGATGTATCAGCGGCAGCAATCGCGCTATTATGAAGAGTGAACGATTTTTCATGGGTCTGGCCAGACAGAGGACGCGAGCGCGGTATGAATATTCAACGGTAAACATCGGTGCCGTTTGTACAGCGTATGATAGAACAAGATTTGCATTTGTTTATATGCGTACATAGGAAACGCGCGCGCGTGTGTACAATCGGGCCGAGAAAAAGGGAGAGTATCGCAAGTTGAGAATCGGGGTCGGCCTCGGTGACTTGTTCGCCTTGTTTACGACATTACATTTACATGAAATGCTGATCAAGTGACCGCCGTCCACCCTCCTGTAATCTTGTCTGCTCTTTACAGCCTGATACAGCACGTAGGACAATCCCAATTTAGAATAATATGCAGGTTAAATTTCGCGCCGCCTTTTATCTCCCAACTTGCATCGCTTCCTTTTACTTTACCTTTTTTTTCTCGTCTTTTTTTTTACACACCAGTACCAATGGTGACGAGATTTCGCAACAATACACCATTTTCACCTACTTCTGGGGGTATTATATTGAAATAACAAACTGATAAGTAGAAATGATATGACTAGTATTAGTTGAAAATTATTCCCTAGATAGAATTAACATTTTGTGTACCCACTTGCAACATTTCCATTTTTAATGTACAACATTATTACTATCAATATTTTGGTCAAATTTGTTTACCTGAATATGGATTTGTTTAATTGGATATGGATTGTCGCAGCTCTCTGTAAGCAACTTCACGAATAGTACTGAGGGCTCTTTTTTCTTGCTCAACGGAAAGAAGACGAATCAATAGGAACAAACTGTGCAGGAACACCGAGAAAGAGAAAATTTTAATATTAAAAAATGGAAATAATCGAGCTTTCTTAAATCTATTTAATAAATGTAATATAAATATAGTTCATTATTAAAATATAAGGTGTAATATTTATCAATTTAGTTTCAGAGTTATAGTATTTACATGAATATACAATTTATGTAATAATGTTTATTATATATGTGCATAATCTTGATTGTGTAATAAAACTGTTCATTTCTTAACAAATTCCTAGTAAAAATGAAATATATAGTCCATATATGTTTTAACAATTTCATATAAGAAAAGAAAAAATTCATATATGGACATAAGTTTATTTCTTAATCCACATATGGCCATATATACTTTCAATACTTTCCTTATATTGAAACAACTACTACCATATATCTATCATACATGGCCATATATGAATTAAGAAGAAACATATGTTAATTTTCCGTTTTTCCGAAGATTATATAAAAACAGGAAGGCGATAATTGATCAATAAGGAGTGAAGCTTCGGATTCATGTGCAACAAGATGCTACAAATGACTTTATTTTTGAAAGAAAAGCGCGACTGTTTAGTATCAGTGAATTTGCTTGTAGTTAGCAAAATGTTAGGCATGTGGGTGGGATTTAGCGGTTTGCAATGAAAGATCACATTGGGGTGAACATAATACATTGTTACCCCATCTACCGTGCACCATTCCCTTTAATTTCATCTCTTGTTAATTTTCGGAGCACAGTTCCTCGTCATTACTCCGAATCGTACTTTTCATCAAACTACAGCTTAACACAAATTTCCTGTAAATTCAAATACTATTGAATAACGCTTCGTTATATTAAACGCATCTCGCACCCAGAACAAGAAAATCCAGTTAATTTCCAGCAAAAACTTGAATTCTGATTGTATTGCGAGTCAAAAATGCCACAACGAGCAAATAAAATGCGAATATTTACTGTTCTCGCTGTTTTCATTTAAATTAATAACTAATTTTTCGTTTTTATTATACCTTGTACAATTCTCGTAACCTTTTTTAAACTGTATCTTAATAGTATAACAGGAAGATGCAATTTGTCCCCATTTTTAGATTCAGTATAACAATTTTCATCCCAACTTTTTTTTCAAGGCATAATTTAATATATCATTGTAAAATCACTAAAATTTCAAATACTTTGATTTTATGTGATTTGCTATTCAACGTCTTTTATTGCCCTTTTTAGTCTTCTCTAAAAATTCTCCTAGTAAGAGCAAAATTTAATTAAAGGAAAATGTATCAGATTGCTCAATTGAGCGATCCATTTATTTCTCCAGCTCTTGTATCTCAAAAAATAACATTAACAAGTGTTTTCCGCTTAAAAATTAAAGCTTGAATAAAGAAAAGGAAATGATAGTAAAGCGTAATTGGAAATCCACGGTCGTTTCGTTTGTATAAGAAAGGTACTCGAGAAATATTTACGGGTAGTAGTAAAATTTGCGTTGAATTGAAGGGCCAGTTGCAGAAAAGTTTGCGACATAAACAAGACGAGTTGGCCCGATACAATACAAGAATAGGATTCTTAGCTGAGAAAAGAATTCAGTACATGACCTGGGCGTGGATGCACCACAATCATTTAATCGTAACTTGTGTCGCATAAATGCCAACGCACAGGAAATCTGTTTTATTATCCATGCGATAGAACAATAAAGATGCTTTCGAATTTACGGCCACGGCGAATTTACCGACGAAAATCGTTCTTTTCCCTCTCTCTTTTATTTTTTTTATTTATTTATTCTTTTAATCGAAAATGCTAGCTCGTTTCGAAATAGATATCTCTTTGTTACAGAACATTCGCGCGGTATTTTTCTTCAATCAGTTCTGTACTAAAAAGGTCTACGCCAAATCAAACATTTATTGTGAGCAAAAGTTTGCACAATCAATGATTTCAATGTTTTGATGAGAAATACGGATGATTAATATACAAAGCGGTGATTAATATAATTATTACAATATAACGGCTAATGCAATTAATTTGCTACCCATTAATCCGAGTAAATTTGTTGATAAATCAAATTGACAAAACAATAAATCAACGTTAATTTAGTGTAAATAATTCTGATTTATTATAAAGTTTATTGTAGTTACAAAATAATAATATAAAAATCATTTCGGATGTTAAATCACTGCGTCGGCGAAAATGAGGTCGGATGCAAAATCCGAGAGTGCATTGTTTGAATCAAAGGCACTGTATAAGCAACGCAATCATCCCAGCCGGGTTCTCGCCACGCATTTTCACGCGCCTCTTTTCTAGATTGCAAATCCTTGTAACCTGAAAACACGCAACGCACACGACTTATAATATTAATTAGAATTATAAAAAACAAAGTATTAATCTTCAACGATTAATTATATATATAAATATGCATAAATATGTGCATCAAAATGCTGCACATTATACTACTTTTTAAACATTAAATTTCATAGATTTCAAATGTTCAAAAACTGTGAATTTAAAAAACAATTTGTTAAGCATTCGCGAATAAGAGCCCTTTTCAAACGCAGACGTCAATTATTATATACATTAAATAATTTTCGCTTTAACATTAAATTTATTTTGATATAATATTTAATTTTATATTATAACAAAGTATATTCAATAAATAAACTTACACCAAATGTGATAAACCTCGCAAAGTCTCCCAACCTGTGAAAATAGACCAGCGAATGCTTCATTGTACTTGCGTCTATGATTAATGCCCCTGGCCCAATTATTACCCCACTCGATCATTGTTCCGGGCTTCAAAGTGTAACTCCTAACTTCGTATATATTCGAACCGGTCCGTCTTTCAATTTGCGGCCAGTAACTGAACGCCAACATGTATTGTAAATGGCGCGATCTCAAGCATTTGCTGCGTTCTTTCAGTAAATCGAAGTAGTCCTAAAACAGACAATCTTATAATAAAAAATGACAAGAATGTTCGTTGCCAGACCGACGTATAAATGTAATTTCTATTGGTAATGAAATAATATTGTAGTTAGTGTGATTACTTTGTCCGACGATAGTAGAGTTTGCGCTTGATCAATTGATTTGAATCCACCTGTGTATTGCCACAGATGGAGTGCTTGATCCAGCTCCCCTACATTAACCATCCATGATCCTATCAATCCGCAGTGCAATTCTTCCTTCTTTGAATCAATTAAACGCACATTTTTTTCACTGCAAAGTGACTGCAATGAGCCAACTGATTTGTTTTGCTCCTCAATAAACTAGCCAACTTTATCTTTTTAAACCGCAACTAAATTTATTTCGATTCATTTTCAGTTAAATATAATTTATGCTTTTAAACAGTGTCCCATTATGAGATGATAAGTGACAGCCAAGAAAAAATAAGTTTTCATCGTTTTAAATACAGAACTTTTCACTTTTCGTTAGACCCAATTCCTTTCGATTCAAATATTTTTCTTTTTCTTTTTTCAAGGTTTGTGCTTGCGGCACATATATTGTATGTAACGTGTGACAAATTTTTGATTTCAGACCTGCACGATGAAGCACTTGCCTTCAATTTGTGTGCGAATTTCACGCTTACTTTTTCAAATTTTCCAAATTGTTGCACATTATATGCTACTCTGTGTATTTTATATTATTTATTCTACATTATATTATTCGATTCAAGCATAAAATATTTTTAAAGAAATTTTTAAAGTACATAGGAATATAAATAAATATTTTCTAAATATTTAAAATAAGTATGCAGTAGATACTTTCTGCAATTCATCCTCAGTTCAACAAATCCTTTGATTTCCATTAAACAACTTTGTCCCTGGTACATTTACCGACACATCATTATTCAATTTATGTCACATGTACTAATTTCGTACCAAGAAATAAAAATCAATACTAAAGTCAATGCTGAATTACCATTTGCCTTACTATAAACTCAACTACTTTCATACTGAACTTTGTCAAACTTTATATTTGTATAATGTTGTATTACAACATTTTAATAAAACGAGTCCGTGGTATATCTGAGCGATGAAACTGTATGAAATTTTATTTTACAGTAAGAATATTAAACTTCATCTTGAAGTTTTGACTTTTTATTGACATCCATTGTAATTTAACAATATAATTTAATATGAAATTATAAGCAATAAAATATATTTCAATCAATTTCAAAACATTGAACCAGGTAATTAAAATTCTCTGTAATATTGATGTACTATGCATGCAATATAAATAATTAACAATAAAATTGTTATTATACTGGCTCTTAATTATGTGTATTAACTCTGTTATATTATTATTTTAATCTAAACTCATTCTATATAAAGCGACATACTTTATTATATTAAAAATAAAAACCATATTTTTATAGATTAATGTTTTGATAATGTAAACAAACTACTTTTCTTCGTTCATAAACATACGTGTGTTTTGAAACATATCAAGGTTAAAGTAATATCAATTAATAATAAAAATTAAAAAAAAAAAAACAATTAAATCCACTAGAGTATATTCATATTGATTATTAGAATTATATTGTTAACTAATGCTCTGAACACAACCGAGTCAAGTTTGCTCTAGAAACGTGATTTAAATATAGTTTAAAAAATCAATCTGTTTCTCTTTTCTTCATCTTAAGAGCACCCTTTTTTCTGGAACTAAAAAATGCTGGCGTACTTCTAGTTTATTAATACACATATTCTCATATTCATAACTCTTCCAAATACATCGACTGTATACTATTTATACTTTTCTTTATTCCGTTTATTTTTATATCATTATAATTATAATTGACTTTAATTTTTATTTTACTATTACAACTATTGAATTATAAAATTAACAAGAAAAAGAAAAAAAAGAAAAAAATGTATACACACAGAACTCATGTACAGGGCAGAACTCACTAAGTAGATAGATACGTATCCGTGTGACTTGGAATGATATTTTCTATGTAAAGGGCAAAAATGCTGTCTTTATCCGATAGCATTCTAGAATGCGACTTCTTCGTTGAATCGAGTCGCGACGTAAATGCTTTGGCTAAATTCTCTTGACAAGAGGAACTTGTCAAAAATCTGAAATCAATAGGAATTGTAACCGGTGAAAAAATGCATTAATTCAAACCAAACGTTTGGATGTATCTATATTTTTTTACTACAAAATTCATTTAATTTACCTATTGACAGTAACATTTTTACCAATCAACAGTCGAAACATCTGTAACTTCTTTCCTATGGTAGCCATTCTTGCGAGATACTACTTGTCAGACGTATCAAACGTATGAACTTTGCTCAACTACTGTTCATCGGAATCGACAAGCTGTATTGCGCAAGAGCAGTGGCAACAAAGTTCTCAGTCAGGCGGGAAAATACAATAATTCAAATAAAATTAAATGAAATATATTTTCAGAATTAACTATGAATAACATAATATCAACATAATTAATTTTATTAACAAATTTGCTTTAATAAATAAATAAAAAATGAACTTTCAATTAATAATAAACCTATATAAATATTTAAATATTTCACAAATCAAGAAGTTTGGTAAAATTTTGGTAACAAAACTGCACCAACGGAAAGATCAAATTATTCTTAATTACTACTTAAAGAATAAGCATAATCTCGAATTCATTATATACTTCAATTTATTGTTTGACAAAAATAACGAATCTATTAATTGCATAAGTAAAATTGGGCTTAAATTATAAGCAAAAGTTGTCAAATACCAATTAAAGCAGGATTTTTATTGATTACATTCATTTCTTTTATATATCTTTTCTCAAAATTGTTATTTTAATCTATTTTGCTCAAAGTTTTTCTATTAGTTAAAAAAATGAAGATAAACTAATAAAAACATTTTTAACACTGCTCAGAGCAGTTGAGAAGCACCTAATATACGTGTCAAAAATATAAAAACAAAATTCTAATTTAGAGAAAAAATAAAAAATAAGTTTAAGAACAATTCCTTTGTTCCTAGATTCCCTAATAATAAAAATGTTGTAAAATATTAATAATAAAATTAATACTGAATTTCTCCCTTCATTTTTTGGTTATTATAAAATACAATAAGGTTATGTCATAAAAAAAGGTCTTATATTTAACGTAATAAACTTAACTATCAGTTAAACAAACACAATAATTTATTACTATTAAAAAACGTATAAACGATTCGGTGTATCCATTTATGGTGGATTAAAATACGCAAATTTTTACAAAGTATCGTCGACGTACAAAATTGCTTATAAAATAAATTAGCTTTATGACTTCGACTAATAATGGACTACAACTTTCAAAAATTGTACAGTACTTCAATTGCTGGCATTGGCAGCACATTTGGCCCATTTTGCCTTGGACATACGAGAAATTACTCGTAAAAGTCTTTAAATGACTGCAAAAAAAGCAGATTGACGTAAACTTGAATGAATACTATCTACTAATTTTGTCAAGTTTACAATTATAGATGGAATAATTTTCTTCGTTATTACAAAATTGCTGTTTTATATCACAATATAAAAATTGTATTTACAATCAAACGTTGAATAACCGAAATAAAAAAAAATAATAAAAGATGTCTTACATTTTATATATTAACATACATTGACATAATCGTGTAGTAAAATATATTTTAATTATCCAGTCATACGGGCGTTAAATTTTTAGTTTTTTAATAAACAATAAAATTATAGCTAAAAAAATTTCAACTAATCATGTAAGTTTCGAAATTGCTTAGAAGATTACGACACTTATGCAAAGTTATCAATATATAAATTTAAATCCTTTAAATAAAACAACAAAATTATGAAACAAAGAAAAATATTTTTAATTCAATTAATTTAATTCAAGTTTAAGATTGCTTATTGGCAGGATTAGTCTTCATCTTCTTGGTTTGCCTCTTGTGTTCATATATGAATTCTTCTTCACTTATGTTTAATTTGTCAATCTGAAACCAATAAATATATCAATTGTTACGTTTGTAAACATTTTATATTAATATAACAACATTAAAGTTATGCTAAAATTAACAAATATATTTATTACCCTATATAATTAATAATAATTAATTACTTTACTAAAAATAATAATTTGCTATAAATTGTACACAATTTATTTTTTATTGTACACTTTTCATTTTTTTTGTATTCAATTTTACCTGTTTAATAAGAATCTCTTCTTCAAGTAGAAGAGGAGGCGGTTTGCGTAATATTTCTAAAGTTTCGTACATAGTAGGACATTTTTTTGTCACATCGCTACGTCCCAAGCAGCCTTTTAGCAATACTAATCCCACCTTGATAATAACCTTAACACCTTCACAGAGAAACATATCCCATATTCGCAGTGCTGTCTCCCAAGGTAGTGTGCGCACGTACACACACAAAAACCATTCAGTCATGTAATGCACTGGATCAATGTTCTGCTTTTGCTGCAATGAAACTCAACGTTAGACAATGGCTATCATTTAATTAATATATTTATCACAAAAGAATTTGAGCATAGATTACTGATCAAAAAAATATCATTGAAAAATAAATCCCACTTGCAAACATTTCCTATTAATCAAAACTTTTTCCAGTTTTTCTCCGACTACAGCAATAAAACTGAAGTTTTGACACATTAAATGGGATTAATGCAATGCTTAATTTGATTGCACAATTTAATTTAGAGTTGAATGCAAGTGTCAAATATGATACAAATGTTTATTTATCATTTTTTCTTATTTTTTTGATGTTACATATATGTTCTTCCTTACTATAAATAATAAAGAGCAATTTAAGTAGAAAGGAAGATTCAAAGGAAATTTTATTATTTTGTGCAGTTTACAAGCCAAGCCATAGGCAAGGTTGTAATCGCACAAGATGTGAATTTTTATATTGCATTCATTATTTTTCACCACAAGGGAGCAAAAAATAAATATTATCATTATGGTTTTTTATATGATTTGTATATATATATATATATATAAATGCATCTGTTATAGCATTTAAGATCACGCCCCATTTTTCATTATCTTAATACATGCCCAGAGATTTAAAATTAATTTATTAATTTAATTTATTAAATATAATTAAAATACTAATATACTCAATATATTAATTTATATAGTCAAATTTGTGTACCCTTATTATCAAAATTTGTCCTAATATATAATATACAATGTTGCTTGAATGTGAATGTGATATATTACTGTTTCCAGTTATAATAAATGACCTAAATACAACGTTAGATGCATTTATAAGAAAAAAATTATTGTATTTTAAAAATATAATACTGAAAGGGTATTAATAAGTTAATTACCAAATGTTTGTATGCATTGGGAGACACCTTTTTAAGTAATGCAAATAAAAGGTTGCCATCTCTCAGTAGGACTTCCATATCATGACTATAATAACCAATTAAATATTTGTCACAAATCGCGACGAAGGACCAAAAAGCCTGTTCGGCTGGCATGTGCATTAACAAAAAAGCAGCGATTACTCCTTGTGCTTGACAATATCCTACTTGGCTGTTTAATATTGAATAAGCTGTCAAAACTTTGTACAATTCATCTCTGCCTTTTGCATCTTCCATGAACATTTCATGGTCCGGAAAAAGTCTATGAAGATCCTTCTTAATATCCCTAATGTGCTCCTCTTTGGCAGGCTTATTTAATAGTTCTTGGTACAGATTTGGATTTTGATTCATCAACCTATGACCTCCACACAAATATAGCCATGCCCGCACTCGCAAAGAGTGAGGAATACCTTTCCGACATCTTCTCTTAATCTTTTGGAATTTATGCTTCATGTAATAATCCCATGAATTCAACATATCAATCCATTTTTTCTCTCGACGAAATATTACTTCTGGAGTTACGACACTATCCCTAGAAAAATGTAAATATATTTATATTATTTTTATTAATATCATTTGCATATAACTGTTTAATTCAATTATTAAGATTTTTGTTTTTAATGCATTTATTAAATGTGTATTGGAAAACTTTATGAACGTTTATAAAAAATCTCAATCATTTTATTTTTATTTTCTTATTATTTTGTATTTTGTGACACATCAAAAAAAGCAATTATTTCCAATAAAATAATGTAAATAAATTTGTTTACAATTATATATACTTGTAATATGTTTAGAACTAAATTTTTAAACTATAGTAAATTTATTAAATATTGTATAATACATTTATATTTATTAATATCTTATTCATAGATTGGGCCTATAAACTTATATTCCAAATTATAATAATCAAAATAAACAAATTTCATAATATTATATAAAACTAATTTGGAGAATCAAACAATATTACATAACACAAGATTAATCTAAACATATTTGTTGATTTAACCAATGATTTCCCATGTGAAAATATTACGAAT
>JABFPN010000297.1:0-53658 GCA_022817305.1 Leptoteleia sp. ZL-2020 | reverse complement strand
CCTCCATAATTTGAAAATTTACCTCCAAAATTTGAAAATCCAACACGTACCTAGTCTCCCAAATAGGGCGTGTCTCCAAAACCACCATTTGGCAAATTTATATATATATATATATATATATATATATTTAGTTAATAATTTAAATATAAGAAAAAGATAGAGAATAAACTTTACTTTTATAGAAGGAAAAATTAAATAATGTTACACAATGTACTAACCAAATATTTTGAAGGGAAAAATTACTTGAGTATTAAGCACAATTCAGCAACCAATGATTTCTACGGAGATATTAAGAATATTAAGAAAGTTTCCTTTCCCTTCTGCTGCGTCACTACTTTTCTCCCTTGGAAGGAGAATAACAGTTATCTTCCCTCTTCTGAAATTAGCCACGATTCTTCCCGTTAAACAAAACTAAAAAATAAAATTTTCAATGTATTAATTATAAAAAATATATTATTAAATACTTATTGATTGAGTTTTTTTTGGAAACGTTACTAATCTTAAATTTGATATTCTTAATGGTGCAAAATTAACCGTTACAAAAATTAATGTATAATTACAGAACAGATACATAACTTACATATACTTAAAATCTTGAACAGACATATGTTACATTTTTATTTTACCTTTGCAAATTCCTAGTATGCTAAACAAACCTTCATTTTATAACCTTGTTCTTACTTATTATATTGGATTTAAAATTTTACTAGTTTAGTCTGAATAAAGGGAGCCAAATATTAACCAATGTTATTAGTCGAATGTTATCCCAACATCATTTGCGAATATCGACGAGACTAGTACTAATATTGATCCAGCATTGGCTCAGTTGTATAATTCTGTATCAGGTCGCAGTTGATTAAGATTTTATGTGAAAAATAAATTTATTTTATTTATTTAGTCAGTAATAAAATCAGCTTTTTTATATGAAAGTTTCATGAGACTTTTATCATTTTTATTTTGTCTAAGATAACATTTTTTACAAAGTGATCTTAATTCTGAAAGTATGGTAATTAATATAATCAAAACATAGATTCAGACACTACTGTCAGTTTATTCAATTTATATAAATTAATATATAATGTCTCAGTGATAACACTTATATAATGTCTCAGTGGTAACACTTAAATTATATTTTATATTATTACAAAATTTATATTAAATATTGTTACATTCTTAATATACTTCTGATATGTAAACTAAATTATTTAATTAAACATTTAGTAAAACGTTTTTTAAATAACTCATATATGTATATATTTACTTTCATTTATAAATCTTAACACATTTTACCAAAATACAGTAATAACTTTATAATTAATGTTAAATAAACTAATTTAATTTATAATTTATTTATAATAAATAACCGTTATATAATAAATAAATATAGCAAAACTAAATTTTATTGTGTTGAGTACTATTTGTTAATGGAGTTTTCTTATTATTTCTTTTATTTTTTGCCTTAATAACCTGCAAAGCATTAATTGAAAATTAAAATAATATAACATAATAAATAACATAATTTTAATTTTAAATTTAACATATCTAGATTTACTAACCGTTGCAGCATTATTTGAGAAATGATAATAAGCTGTTTTATGTTTCTTCTTTAACCAAGACTAAAAATAAGTTATTTGTTAATAATTTACAAATTATATAATTTTATACAATGTTACTGTTATAAAATAATAGTATTAATATAATTTGACACGTTAAAGAAAATAATAGTTATTAAACCTGTTAAAAAATTACAAAAACTGTAGTAAAGCACATACACTCGGGCCCCGCAACTTTTTACCCCGGTCCTTTATTGGTCTCATGACTTTAACGAAAAAGGTCTCGAACCTTTAATGTTAGCCCCGCCCACTTTAGCGGAACACAGAACGCGGTGAAAAGTGGTTTTCATGCATTTCATCACTATTCATTTTATTACACAATTCATTTACAATATTATATTTACCAAATATATATTTTATTTGTGCAGTCTATTTTAATTTTGTAAATAACAGAAGAAACAATGAAACTAAACAGTAATACGTTCAGCTTAGGTTAGACCGCTTGGCCTATCACAACGCTTCATGAAAATTCAGCTTTTCATTAAAGGTGCGGGACCTTTTGGTCCAGAGCACATTAAAGGTGCAGGGCCCGAGTGTATATACAAATGAAATTATGCAGACTTAAAAATTTCTATATCAATTTCTATATGGTTTTTATCAATAAAATATTATTTCTGAATTATATCCTAATACTATTATGAGCATTTTCAATAGAAAAAGCACATTAAAATTAATATTTAAATCAAAAAGAATTTTTCTTAAATTTTGGATATTTTTATAAGTAAAAATTTAATTTCATTTAGAATTTATATAATATTTTACCAGGTGATATGGATCTTTGTAAGCTTGTGTGAAATTAACCACAAAATCCTGCCAAGTATAAAAAAATTTTTTTTCCATATTATACCACTTTAAAGCATCGCCTTGCAACAAATTTGAAATATTATTTAACATTTCTTTGTCAGATATCATGAAGACTTTTTTCTTTTCTGATAATAAATCAATGAATTTATAAGCATTCATATTTTCAGAACCATCAAACTTGATATTCCAACTCAAAACAATTTTGTCCTTGGATTTTTGCAAATAATTTTCTATGTTTGCAGAGGCTGTTTCATCATTGAATATTGTACACCTGAAAATAAATTAAAATATATATTTACATATATATGTATATAAAAACATAAAGGCATTAATGCATATGAGATTATATTAACAAATATGAGCTATGAAACAAACCTATTAAAAATAACACATCAATAGAAAATTGGTATTTCATTTTTACCATTTTTAATAGGAACTACTGTATAACATATTTCTGTATATTGGACTTAAAATTTTAACTTAATTTTATATTTCAAAAAACTTTATTTACCTGTGGGAGATAAAAGATATTTTGCGGACACGTTTCTGCCTACTCATATTTGATTTGCTGCAATTAAATTTAGAAATTATTTAAAATGCTAGTCTAAAATAATTTTCTGGAATGGAAATTAAATTAATATATGTATAAATATTTTTTATTATGTATACATTAAATCAAAATTGCTTAAATTAATTAATATAAATAAATATTGATATTTATTTATATCAGTTATATATTCATACATTGATATTTATATACTCATTCTTTTTTTTTACAGAACAATTTGTCGACAATTTCATTAAAATAGTGGAAGAATGTGAGATATGCTAAATAATTCTCAAAATGAGAATGCATTTCCAGCAAAAGCTATATTAATTCTCTACATATAAATCCAATGTGAAGACATTAAAAATATTTAAAATTTTTAAATTATATTATTATTATAAATAAATAAATTATTTGGAATATAATACTCAGTAGATAACTATAATTTATAATAATTATTTACCTGTGTAATACTTCTTACATCAATGATAAACAAATATTAAGTATGTAAAATTTTTTCTATTTTTTATAGATTTATTTATATTGAATACAATCAATTTAAAAAGATTTTCAATTTACATCATAAATATGGGATATTCCTAAAAAATTTAAAAATCATATATTCATTCAAATAACAATAATAAATCTAATACTGAATTTTTCTCTATTGAAATTTAATTCCATTCAATTGACAAACTTAAAAAGCTAAATGTATCTTCATATTAATTTTTGTTTTGTTCTCAGACATAAACGTTAATTAAGTAATAAACTAGTAATAACTTGTCCAAAGAAAGACTTATGTGATATCAGTATAAACAAAAATAGCCTATGTTTTGCATTTTCTATTTCAATTATATAACGTACTTTATATTATTTTAATTTAATTCCAAAAGTTATTTATTTT
This sequence comes from Leptoteleia sp. ZL-2020, assembly GCA_022817305.1. Taxonomy (NCBI): domain Eukaryota; kingdom Metazoa; phylum Arthropoda; class Insecta; order Hymenoptera; family Scelionidae; genus Leptoteleia; species Leptoteleia sp. ZL-2020. The sequence continues at coordinate 49,790 of JABFPN010000297.1, read as the reverse complement.
TAAAGTCCAAAAAAATAGAAAAATAAGTATGTTAGTTGCGGTATTAATATGCAATAAAAATTTAATATTAAACTATTTTATATTCTGAATTTAATTTGAGTTAAAGTAATAAAATCAAGAAGTACCTTACAAATTCCTCGTTTTTTGCATTTAACGACAATTCACTCAGCATATTGGTTAAATCAGTTACAGTAATATTTTGCGAATTGTGACCTTTAGTCATTTTTTTCCAGGAATTTTTCTTTCTTTTTGATTGAGGGCTTTCTATTAATAAAACTAAACAAGAAAATATTACAATGTTTACATTTTGTCTACTCAATATAGTGTCACATAAACAGAATCTTATAAACTTATACAGCAAAATATTTCATTTAACTGATTTAATATTAAGCTCTTTTAAATCCTTTTTGGTTCATTTATGATTTTCTAATTATCAATAAACATCAATAATATTCTAAGTACTATATTAAATTTTAGTTGTAAATAATCACTTGATTTTACATTTTAAATCACAATATTTCAGGTTTTTAGATTCATTTCTGTACACTTATTTGTATCTATCCCACATGATAAATCTTCAGCCTTCAACTGTTTCTCGCACTGTACATTTAATAATACTTATTCGTCAAGTAACCCTTTTAAATAATCTCAAGATATCATTTCAAGTTATTCAAATTTTGAATATTTACCGAATGAATTACAATTTGTTGTTGAGTTAAAAATGTTCTTAGATATGTAAAATCCAAAGTTATTAATTTAACATTTCTTTCTTTTTATTAAAAAAATATCTACTTAAAAAATGTAATACAAAAAGTAAAAACAATTGTTCAACAATCACTTTTTATCATTTCTATGATTGGTAAGGTAGAAGTATGCAAAATGTTGTCAACTAGAAAGATGGTAAATTTGTTTTTTTATCCAACAGTCGGTAAACCCATTTTCAATTCTAGACACTCGACGCTCCCATTTTCCATATGTTCGAGACCGGAAACGCTCTCATTTTCATTATGGCGCAATTGCGCACGTGTTTAGCGCATGTATATTTTCATTGGTTATTTCTATTCGGTTGTTTCGGTTGTAACCTGCCTTAAACTGTATACAATTATTAATGAATTAAGCAAGTTTAAATTTCCCGCCATCGATGTTCAGTTATTATCGGTTAAACAGCGAATCGGATATAGCGTTTCAATAACGAAACAAATGGAACATTTCTGATGAAAATGGGGAAGAAAATTTTATGAAAATGAGAGCGTTATGAAAATGGGAACGCGGGAAATGGGAGCGTCGATTGTATTTTGTAATGGACTTCCAACACCAACGGATGAGATAAATAATAAATAAATATATATAATTTAAAAGTATTAGTAAAAGTAAGACAAGTTTGATGATATTGGTAGTCAATGATAAAACATATTTATAACATTAAAACATTTACTACTTCATACCAACAATTTTTCATCTTTATAACAATTACACTTGGATCCCGGACCTTTAATGTTCTCGGGACCATCTAAATACATCCCTGTTATTATACTCTTATTTGGTTATTAAAATTTATACCTCTAATTAAATAATGAATTTGATAATCACTTAAAAAATACAAAACATTACTAACTGAAATATTTTCATTATTTCAGGTATACTATTCTGGATACTATTAATAAAGGTTGTTTATTATATGTTAACTTACATAAAATAAGTGAAATTTAATTTGGCAGGGTTTATTTACTCGAGTCTTCGCAGGCCACTATTTCAAATATAATAAAAGCGCGGTCGAAAAGCGCTGCAACGATTGGATCGCAGGCGTTACATCTGTTCCCCTCTCCCTCTAACGAGTCTGCGCGGCGCATTACCGGAATAGCGCGACATATTCTCGCGTTTCTCGAAAGGTAAGCTGGTAAACAATTGCGCACATGTTTACTATTTCGCGTCGGTCTTTGTCCGTGGCCTAGTGAAAAGGTGCTCGGCGGCGTGCCATGCAAAAGTGTATTCCGTGACACGGTGACGCGCGAAATACTCGTCTGATCACGTACGCCACGCTAAGTTCCATCAAAACAAAGACGTGTGATGAGGATACGTGCACAAACGACAAAATGGTCACGAAGTTGCATGACTTGGATTATGTCATTGCCGGAGCTTCGAGCGGCTTTTTCACGCGATTTATAAGTCAACCGTTGGACGTATTAAAAGTCAGATTCCAGGTAATTATGCCCACCATGGAACACTTACATTTATCTGATCAAATTCAATCGAACGTAAACCGATTTTGTTTGCAATATTTCATTATATACTTTTTACTTGTTTGGTTTGTTGTGATAAAAAGTCAATATAAGTATTTTATAAATGGAATTACTGGTAAAAGAAGTATTTACTTCAACTATTGAATGGTACTATGGTGTGAAATTTCACATTATGCATTGAACAATGTGTTAATTGTTGAGCTTTAATATAACATTTGTTAAGGAGAATAGTATTAACAATATCAATGCATAATAATTTTTAGATAAAATTTCAAATTATAATTAGCATATTTTACTATAATTAACATAATTTTTTTTAATAAAATTTGTTTATGAATAATTTTAATAATGATTAGATGAAATTAAATAAGCATTCTGTTGTAAAAGATTTAATTTGTTCGGTATAGGAGTGTATTAAAATTGAGAAAACTTGGATATACTAATTTAGTGTAATGCTTCCAATTTTATGTAATCATTTCTCAATTATGTTTGTGTAGCTGCAAGTGGAGCCAATTCATGCACATCATATTAGTAAATATCATTCTCTGACACAAGCATTTGTTCTAATTGTCGAAGAAGAAGGTGTATCAGCATTATGGAAAGGTCACGTACCAGCACAGCTACTTTCCATAACTTATGGAATGGTTCAGGTTTGTGACATTGTCAATTTAGTCTATTTTTCCTTGAGGAACAATAATTATTAAAAGGGTTGAAGATAATCTGTTATTTAATTATATATTACTCATATTATTATAATCTTTTTTTTTTAGAAAAAAGAGCATTCATAATTGATGTTTTAAAGTTTGTTTTTGGTGAAAACAAAAAATTGTAAAATGATTTATTTGTAAACATAATCTGAATTCGATAATAAATACATAAATATTTTAAAAAGTATGTATTATTTTGATTGAAATTAAGATTATTATAAAATAATTTGATTTAGATGTTTACTTAATACATTAACAACTTATCTATCTTTATACTATTTAGGCTTTTATGATTATCATTTTTGGAGATTATAGAAACAGAATGTGATGTTAGAAATAAAAGCTACTTCTTAGCTGTAAAATTGTTATGGAGGAAAATATGATAATAAGCTTAATAAATGTTAATTGGCTTATGCATTTAGGGCCTGTCCCTATATGCAATGTTAAATACTCAAACTGTCCTGAAAAGCGATCATAAATTATATTTATAGATGCATACGGTCTTTGATATCTATGTTCTCTACTTTAGTATCATTATTATACAATATAAAAATGTACTTGCTTTTAATAAAGGAAGTATTTTATTAAAAGTTATCAGAGAGGTTTGCGTAAGCTAATGATGCAATATTAACACTTTTTAATTCAAACTCATATTGCATAAAGGGATAGGCATACGTGACTAAGCCACATGAATCGCAGCACAAGTTCATTGATAGATTATTATTTGATATCAAGTAATTTAAAATTATATTTTATTTTATGTAATATATTGTTGTATGATACAAAATCATTTATTATTACTAATATAATTTAATATTGTCATTATCAATAAAATAATTGCAATAATAATATTAATATGTAACATAGGGATCTTCCACCCTAAATTCAATACTTTATATAAAGTTAACATTTTTACAAATATATTGATTGTTTTAACAATTTCTAGTTCTACAATTATCATATACTTACGGAAGCTGTAAAAAATTTTCCAACTATCGACGAATGGCACAATTTGGTGCACTTCATAAATGGTGCTATTGCTGGGACCATGGCAACCACTCTTTCTTTTCCATTTGATACCATGAAAACTAGATTAATTGCTCAGTCATCTAATAATATGGTATACAAAGGCATGTTACATTCTTGTGTGTAAGTTTTGTTTGCAATTCATTATTATTCAACAACAATTTTTTTCCTGTTATTTTATTTGTTATTTATTTAATTCCTGTTTTGATTATACAATTCACTTGCATTTTTATTGAATGTCTTTAATCTTTTGAATTAAATACTACTTGATACAAAAACTGAAATAAGGATGTATATTAAACATTTATTCTTACTTTTATACTTTCAATTAAAAATTAATTATTGAAAATAATATATTTTGTAACTAGTATACACATTATTGAGTTAAAAATATTGTTTGTCATAAGTGGCTATGCAGAAAAGTACTATTTATTCCATTAATGGAAAAAGTAAATGCAATGAAAATATTTATTATTTAGATGTAATTATGCTACTAATATTGAATATAATTAGTTATATATTTATACATCTCAATGTAATATATTTTTATTACGTGTATTTAGAAACAACTGATTCAGATTTAAAACTTGATAAATCAGCAAAATTAATCAGTAAATTATCTGTAAAGGATAAGCATATAGTTTTTCTCTTTCCTTCTAAGGAAAAACAAGTAATTGTATAAATCTTTATAATTCTTAATAAAATGTTAATTGGATAAACTAATTAATAAATATATTTTTACTTATATGGGAAAAAAAGTTTTAAAAAGACTAATTTTATTGTAAAACATATGATTTTAAAGCTATTTATATAAATAATGTAAAATGTTTAAGATACATAGTAATTTGTATTCATAAATATTAGAAATTAATACTAAAACCCCATTATATTTAACTTAGTAATTCATATAGCAGATTATATTTTTTTTGTATGTAATTTATGAATGTATTGTTAATATGTTTTGTAATTTAAAAGACTATAATTTTTATTAATTTAAGGTGAAATATCATTGGATGGCCAAGTCAGGTTATGTCAATTCTGAGTTGGTTATTCAGAGACATTTCACCTTAATTTATGTAAGAAATTTGATTATCAGAAATTAACAAGTTAACATTTAATGTTTATTGATATTTTTTTTTATTTTTTATATATCATAAATATAAAGGGATTTATAATTTATATATAAAAAAATAATTTTTATTGAATAGCACTCAACTATTCTGCACTGCTTGATACAAAATATATTACGAATAAATTTATTTAAAATCTTACCAAATAACTAATGATTTCAGTCAAAGTAAACATTAATTTTCAAATATAAACTTTAAATTACTCTCAAAGTACAGGAAATCTTCCTTTGATAAATTTTTGTAACCTTAAGCTTTCAAGTCTTGAATTACAACTGACGTATTTTATTTCTGCAGTCATATTTCTGTAATATGAAGTTGACAGTTTTTTGCAACAATAAGACATATTCTCAAAGCATTTTCAATTTCTTTATAAAATATTAAATTATTAAAATATGATCCTGGTACATGAACTTGATACTTTTATACTAATACAGATCTGAAAAAAAAAACAATAGTAAATACGGAAAATTTAATGATAAATTAAGTTTTTTGTCCAAATCAGGAAATAAAGATTCATAATTTGTAACAATGTGAAGTATTTATTATGTTCTAGTGAATACTTAGTTACGTATTAGTGATAATGCCCATATTCAGAAGACGCTATTACAAGCATTTATGATTGCACTAACATCTTAATTTTCTATCTGAAAAGTTACGACTAAAACTTAATGTAGAATTATTAATCAACAATAATAATTGAGATAGATTAATTTGTTTCAGATCAATAATAAAAACTGAGAACGTGGCGTCGCTTTTCCGCGGCCTTACTCCAACGTTAATTCAGATAGCACCTAATGTCGGTTGCCAATTCTTTTTTTACGAATTTTTTACCAATATTTATAAACAATATTTTCAAGATACCAGGGAGCACATTAGTGCCACAAACTCCATGATTTCTGGTAGTGGCGCGGGCGTTCTCGCTAAGACAGTGACCTATCCATTTGATCTGACTAGGCGACGTATGCAAATTCAAAATTTTAAACACGGTCGCAAGGGTTTTGGCGAATTTTTCTTTTGTTCCGGAATGATCGATTGTATGGTTCGTACCACTCAAAAGGAAGGAATTGCAGGTCTTTTTAAAGGCTTCCTGCCGAGTCAATTAAAAGCGGCTATTGTATCAGCTTTGTACTTTACGTTTTATGAACAATCATTACAGTTTTTAGAGATCGTGAGACATGGATAACGTTATTTTTTAATGAATCAACGTTAACTGCCACTGATGGACACTTATTTTTCCATTTATTTCTATAAATCAAATAAATAATACTAAAATTAACATTTTATGTAAAAAAAAAATTAAATAATTTTTTTATCTGCTTGCACAGAGGCAGTAATAATAATACATTTCGGTAGAAGTCTAGGCTTGTTTGAATGTTTGAATATAAACATTTTATAATCTAAAGGGAACTTTTTTATTCTCTTCAATTTATTTGTTTATTTATCTATTATAGTGCAATTTGTTTTATATAAATTAACAAAATTTATATGAATTATTAAGTATAAATTAATTATTTCGTTCAAAACATTTCTTTTTTCAATGAGAAATTGAGGTGAAAAATTACTTCCTACATATTCAATTTCTTAAGAGATTTATCAATGCTGAAAAAATACTGAAAATTGTTTATTTTTCAAAAGTTAAATATATTTTAATAAATATTTTTAATGAGTATTTCAATTTATTATCATTTACTAGAAAGGGAGAGATATTTTTGATCCAAAAATTGTGTAAAAGATGAGCAATTTTCCATACGGTATATGCATAGTAAGTGTATTATATACGTAATAAATCAAGTTACTAAAGAAGCAAAAAATTGCAATCTGTGTATTATGTTAGGCGGATGATGTATTTATAAACCAATATAACACATCGGATTCTTTTTAATTTAATTAATTATGTCATATTAAAATGATCGGCGTTCATAGAATTAAGTAAACAGTTGATTTTTTGACAATTTTCTGCTTGTCCATCAGTTTTAAATAGCAAAGAACATTTTTCTGATTGTATTTGATATTGTATATAATTAATATTACACGAATACACATGCGACATTTTGCGGAAAGCCAAAAAGTTTATTTTGTGATATTTTACAGTATATTTATATTTTATTTTAAGAAAATTTGAATGAAACGTCTAATCAAAAGTTAAATAGATTTAAGGCGACACATATGGAAATAATTTGAATTAAACATTTGAATTTTGTTTCAAATAGATAACGAAAAAAGAAATCAACCTATATGTAACAAATAAAACTTTAATAAAAGTGACGATTTTTCAAATATTTTTAGTGTTATGTGATTCATTTGTCCAATAACCATTTAAAATAATGAAGAAATGATGCACTTGATAATTTAATCTAACAAAATAACGTTTTTAATTTAAATGATTTGATGTAAATATATTCACAAGTACAAAGACGAACATATCAAAATTATAAATTAAATAGTAGGCATACTTTTTAGAACAAATTATATATTTAAAAAAAATATCAAAAATATTGTTTCCATATAAGAAATGAATAGCTTATTTCAAACCAAACCAAACCAAATCAAACAATGACAATGACAATGATTCATAATCATATAAGTAAATGAGTACTTTACAATGATTAAGTTCTAAAATTATCAGAAGTAACAACTGAAATTAACTAAATAATAATAATGGTATCGTATATCCTTGATTGAATCTCAAATATCACGTATAAATTATTTAAAAAATTAAAAGAATTCAAAAACTTCTTTTAAATTGGCGCATTTGAGAATTTCATACCCAATAGCTTTGGCTAGAGGAGGAGGAACTGCATTGCCAATTTGTCGATGTTTTTCAAGAATATGACCATAGAAAACAAAAGAATCTCTGAAACCTTGAGATCTTGCACATTCACGAATACTCACTACACGATTTTCAAGTGGATGTAACACCCTGCCCTAAAATAAGTTTTATATATTATTTTTGTTATTGAGATTGTAAAGTGTTTAAAATTAAACCAAAATAAATTCACAAATGAACAAAAGAAAATTTACCTGTTTTCCCATTGGTTCAGGATTAGTAACTGTGGTACTGAAAAATCCATCCCATTCCAATCTACCATAAAGACCTGCCCAATTATTATGTCTATTTCCAGTATGAGGCAAACACCAAGGAATTAGTGTATTATCTTGCCTATCCTCAGGATCGCAAGTTTTATTTTCTGCACAACGGCAGACTCCTTTTTTCCTTGAATTTTGTTTCTTTCTATTTTTATTCGTACGTCCATATTGATATTTCCTTTAATAAATAAAGTATGTATGAGACTATAAAAGATAGACATATAATAAAAGTAGGATTTATATGCTATTTTTAAATACAAATTATATACTTCTAATTATTAATAGCCAACATCTAGTACAATAAAAATTATTATTACTGTTGCCACTTACAGTACGTTCGTCTTTAAATTGTTTTTCAAAATAATTTCAATATTTGGTAAATCGCGCCAATCAGCTCCAGGAGTTATTGGAATGTGCATCATTCGAGCTTCAACCAAATTTGACATTTCTTTACAGATGTGATCTCGCAAAATTTCATTACTGTCTATTCTTGCCTGAATATATTTATAAATTAAATCTTATATTGTAATAAATTTTGTTTAAATTTTGCATTTATTAATCGAATAAATAGATTTATCAAATTTGAATTTAAATGAAGAAAGTATAAGTTTTATTTTATCTATATTTATTACCATTCTTTGGAAATGTGTCAAAGGATTTTTTTGATAAAGCATTTCTTCTTCATTGCAACCATTTGTAATACTAGGTAAATCACACATAGCATCACGAACTGTAATACTTCGGTACGGAGCTGATTCAGTCCATTTACAATTTGATGAATACTATAAAATAATTTAATTTTTATGACATATCAGAAACTGACTTTATAGTAGTGTTCAAACAATAAGTTTGAAGTATATTTTATCATGTTCTCTTGATATTTATTATCGATGAAAAGCATATATAATAGTTTAAATTAAATAAGCACCTTTTTATTATTTATAACAAATCCTATATTGGAAGCTCGTCTACTAAAAACATGCAGGGGTTCTGGATATTTAGGTAATTTTTCGCCAGGTGCAGCAGCTAAGATGAACATTCTTTGAAATAATTAGAAATATAAATATATAATGTTAATTTTTCAGACAATTTTGTATGTAGTAAATATATATATATATATATATAATATGAATACAATCAATGTAATAATTGTTTATTTTGTAAAAAAATATTAATCATATTGCTTTTTTTAATATACGTTAAACTACCTTCGTCTTGTTTGTGGAATTCCATAATTGCCTGCTTGCATGATACCAATGGTGCACTGGTAACCCATCCGAACAAGGCTACTCAAAGTCAGTTTCATGACTATACTATTTTTGAAGGCAACGAAATTTCGAACATTTTCCATAATAAAGAAACGCGGACGATAATAATCGCAGTATGAAAGATATGATGCAATTAGCGAATTTTTAAATAACGAATATTGACGAGAATTAAAACGATTCATATTACTAAATCCTTGACAAGGTGGTCCACCACATAATAGTTCTACATCACCTTTCTGAGGCAACAGCTGTCCTTTACGGTTCACTTTTTGTCCCTTTAGTAAACATAAGAGTATCGTGCATTAAACTAATACAGTCGACTTCCACACATTTGCTGTTTTCGGGACCGGAAACATTCAGACATTTTCTGTTCCGGTGAAGAAACTGATTGGTTGAAATAAAAGGTTGGCAGAAACTGATTGGCAGTTCCAATCCGTAAACAGCAAATGTGTGAAAGAAAAAGCAGAAAATGTGTGGAAGAGAAAATAAGTGAATGGCAAATGTGTGGAAGTCGACTGTACTTATAATTAGTACTTACAAAAAATGTCTAGTAAAATATATACTTTTTTAGATATTACATTCTACGTATCTTAAAATTAAGTACATAGAGATGTATAATCAAACGTGAATGTATAACATATTAATATTTTGGTATAATTCTTTTTATCATTAAATAAAATAAAAATAAATTAATTAAACGCATTTCGAAAAACACCTATGAAATAATAATATTTCAAAAATCAAGTGTACATACATCGATAACTAATTGTAAAAACTCATTGCAGTCCTCATGGAATACAGTTGCATTGGGAAAATTTAATTTGTAAGCATTAGCTGCAGGTTCATCAATTTCAATAGCCCATTTTGTGTCAGCGAGTTTTGCATCGTGCAGTCCTGCTGACAGACCTAAATTATGTTTTAATATTTTTATTGCATGTAAAATTATTATTTATAAATTAATTTGACGTGAAAAGAAAATTACCACCACAACCAGCAAATACATCTAAAGTCCTCAGTTTTCTTTTTAATTTTGGATATTCGGTTGGTTTTGAAGTACATTTAAATGAACTAACATGCTCCTTATTTTTTAATTTGTGATCTGCGTTTTCGTCTTTTTTATCTAGTACTAATTCGCACGCATGTTTTGGCGGTTCTGTAAATACCTTGTTCACAGAATCATATGCGCTTGTAAAATAAAACCTATCTGGCCCAGCAGTCGACCATAATTTAATTTCATCAATTGAATTGGATACATTTTTTATATACTTTAAATAACATTTACCTACAATTCTGTTAAATTGAATGTTACATTCTGCAAATAATGAAAACATTTAAAGTCAAAATATTGAAAATCTAAAAATTAGTAACATTGTAAATGAAAATTACAATTATAATATTCATAAATTTTAACATTAATTATATTTATCAACAAAAAGTTAATTTCCATGCTTGAAAATATAGTATATACATAACCTTCGTCACTCCAGTAAATTAAATTTAAGTCTTGTTGCACATTCCTATCTGAACTATTATAAGTATTATATGGCCTGTACATTTTATTGACCTTTACAAATAGTTCAGGAGTAATCATCCAATTTTTGGATTTTAGATAAATTTTAGTAATACAGCCAATTTCAAATGGTTCAGGCGTGTCTTCATTTGAACCCTTTATTATACCACCTTTTCTGTACTTTTCAGGATATATTTCTTCATCATATTCTTTATCGTCAACTTTCTGTATCACCTGATGTAAGTCTGATAAGTTATATTCAAATTTAAAAGATCCCGGTATTAAATATACCGCATCACCAATCACATACTCTACATTTTGGTATTTCACTGCACCATAACAAATTTCTTCAGTTGGTAATTTATTTATTGCCTATATGAAACATTAATTTATGAATATTAATATAATTAAATTTAAATTATACGATAATTTTTATAATATATGGAAAAAGGTTTTGTTAAATTTAGTTCTATAAATTTGTGTACAGAATATGCCATAAAAATATGTATATATATAGTCAAATGTATATATTTCATAATTATTTTTACTTCAGGGATTTCAGCTTTCTTCTTGTTATCTTTTCTGAAGCATATTTCACAAAAATCACTTTCATTTAAATATTTGTTCATCAAATATGGTGATGTATCCTCAAAACGAGCATTCTCAGCAGTGTAATGAAGCTGATAATAAAAACTATAATGTTCATCAACTTCTTTAAAATCTGCCACATTTCCTGTGAATAATATTTTAAATTATTTATTAATTTTAAAAAAGTGGTAATTTTTTATAAAATAAATTACCCAATTGACTCCAGTTTTCCGGAACAGTTAAATGTTTGACTGTAGTTTTTGATGAAATAGCTATAACTGGAATTTCACTGCATTCATCAACTTGAAATAATTCTTTAGGATCTGCTGTTTCTCCTAAAATCGTTTCAGTGCCTTTACGTAGCCAGTTTCCGTGGAACATTTTTTTACCCTTAATTTCATAAAAATAAACCACTAAGGCAATATGCAAATGCTTTGAATTCTGTGTCTGAACTAGAACGTAATCATTTTTTTGAATTTTAACACCTTCCGCCATCACTGCTTCGTAATACAATTTTTTATCTATCATTTCAAGTGAGTTTCCAACCCAAGTGACATTTATTTTAAACTGTTCGATAAAAGTAGGAAACTGAACGACTTTCTGATTTTTAGTCTTAAAATTATCGGTATTTGGATCCAGATTTTCTTCATCTTCATCGTAAGAGTCCTAATTGAATTTTTAAAATTCAAAACAAAAATTTTCAGATATAAATAACTTCAATATCTCATCATCCAATAATAAATATTTAATGCATAGATTTTATGTTAAATAATAAATATACCTTTATTTTATCAATAGTTTTTTCTTTAGTTTTAATTTGATCTGCAAAGAAATTTTCGAACAGTTTATTGACCAGTTCAGTAGTAGTAGCTTTCGTCCAAGTTGTATTGGTTACCGGTCTAATCATTCTTCCTTGTTTAAGCTTTTTTTTTACTGCTACGCCAGTTAATTCCAAAAGAGATTTCATACATGGTGCATCAAGTAAACAGGGTTCATCAGGATCTGCTGTTTGGTCATATGATGCTACATGATCACAAAGAAATTGACAGTGTGTTAAAAGCGTATCTTCTGAGAATTTACTTATACCTGGAGGTGGTACGATTATCTATAAATAAATTTTAGAATTTTATTTATTAATTTTAATTAATTCATTTAAGTAACTACACTTTTTTAATATTAAATGTCTTAAGGTGATGTGTAAATTCTGCTGTTGTGGAATTAGTGTCTTTTAATTTAAAATAATACTAATAATTATTTTGTGAAGTAATGACTAAAAATGAATATTAAAGTCTATAAGAATATAATTTTTGAAAAAGACAGATGAAAAGCAGTGGGAATTACTATTTTTTACCAACATTTTGTGATATTTCTAACCATTTGACACCGTTTTTTGTTGTTTTTTTCAAAACACATTATTATAATCTATATCACTCTCCTAACATTGTTGAATGGCTGTCTGATCATTATAATACCAAATTATTATTAACCTATGCTTTGAACATCACTCTAAGGTGATTATTCTTTAATAATACACTTTTCATATCATTTTTTATGTTTACTTGTCGTATATTGGTCTGTTACAAGTGTATTATAATATATTTAATCTTTTATTATAATATATTTAATCAATATGTTAAAATAATATAAATATAATCAATTCAACAATAATTACATTGAGTTTATTCATTAAGTCTTCATACGTTGCATTTTCTTCTTTTATAAGAAATTCAATAACATATTTACAAAGGTAAGTTTTCTCAAACAGAGGCATTATGATTTGCTTGTAATCTTCGTGAGGTTTCATTGATAATACATATTCTGCATAAGCAGTTTCAATAATAATGAATGGCAAATTTTCATTTTCATATCCACCAATGTGCCATGTATTTATAGGACCTGCGTCATATACTGGAATACCATTCTCAGGTAAAGGATTATCATCAAATATGGGTTTTAAATATCCAGAAAAATATAAAAGAACATTCTTCTCAATTAATCCTGAATCTAATGCTACTAAATGGCCCCTTTGACAATAAAATCTAGAAGTGTTATAAAATTAATTTTTTTTTAATTGAAAAAGATATTCTAAAAAATATAATATTATTAACAAAATAAACATTTTAACTTAAGAAAATCTTTTTATTCAAATGTGTTTTGAAGGTCTAATTTGTTATAATTTGCATTCTATTTACATATATAAAACATATACAAAACAATATCCCACTAAAAATAAAACATTAACTTGAAGGGTTTTAAATTCTTTTTTATACATATAAACAAAATTATTTTTGATCAGATCGCTTTACCTATAACATGTAATTCGATGAGTTGGTCTAAGATCATCAGGATCAATGTACGCTTCCACTCCAGAGAAATAATTTAATTTTGGATCTGTTAATGCCACACATTCTAATTGTGCATTATTCAGATGGCCTGTATTGAATTTTATTTTTTTCCCTGTTGTTTCTTGAAAGCAAATTGTACACTTCTTAATATCATTCTTCTTTTTTTTATCAATCTGTGAAAGGTCTTTACTCAGATTTGATTTAGGTTTTTTGATTTTTGGTATAAATTCTTCATCGGAATCAAAAATATTACTTTCGCTTCCAGAATTTAATGACATTGCAGAAGAATAAGATCTTTTTATGGTTTGTACTTCCATTTCAGTGAAAATCTAGGAAATAAATACGAACATTAGCATTATATTATTGAATAAACAACATTTTGTGTGTGATTTAAAACGTAACAATTGATAAGTTATTCAGCAACAATGAATATCTTTAATGGATATAACATGTACCAAAGGCCAATAAACAACAATTTTAAATTAAATTATTCTTCAAAAATAAAAAAAATAAAATGTATAAACTTTTGTTGTAATTTTTTAATTCCTGTTTACATTTTTAAAGCATCCGAATTTAGTTTGAATTACAATTACTTTTTAATTAAAATTTATTATATAGAATTTTATTTCTAACAAATGAATTTAATTATAACATTTGAATTATATAATAATTTAATTAGATACATACAAAATAAAAAATTATCAAACAAAAAAAATACTGAGTTTATAACAAATTTTGTTACCAAAATATAAATGTTGTTATGAAATTTATTACTCACTTCACTATGAAAATTAAACACTCACTTCAAATTAAATTATATTCAATTTTCAAATCAATAAAATGTGTAACTTAATAAGTTTTATCTTTGTTAATGGTATTATATTATCCTCACATCATCAGCACTGTTGACATTTCAGTTATCAAAATACTTAATGGAATAACTTGTTGACGGCGATTCAACGAAAACAATACAACATTCGTGACCAGTATATGTTATATTTTGTTAGTATTTTTAACTTTTAAAATATATTAATCTTTGATTACTGAATACATTAGAAAAACTGAATTGAAAAATGTAAATATTAATTTAAATTAATGAATTTTATACTTCCAATTACGATTCAAATTTACAACCGTTGGTTTTCCTATTTCATTGTTTTTCAATAGAAATAATAGGCATGTTCCAAAATTTATTGCTAGTATTGCTTTAGTGAAATAAACATATAAATCTTAATAAGCTAGAAGAAGATGCACATGACTGTTAATCAATTTTGGAACATTGCCAATATGAATATATATTTACTTAATAATGTATACAAAATAAAGACAAAAATAAGATCTTATCAAAAATCAATTTACGTATTTAGAAAACAATTATGGCGTATTCATCATTGAACAATTTTTTAAATTAATAAAGGACAAACAATTGTGTTTATATACATGCGTCCTTTTTTAATTTAAGAAGTTAGTCTATCTTGAAAACGCCATTGGTGTGATGCTTAAAGCATAGGTAGCGCCCGGCAGTATCGACTTTGATGTTTTCGTATAATAAAAATAAAAATAGAATGGATAATAATTTTATAATATAATGACCAGACAGCCATTCTACAATGTTAGAAGAGTATTGTTGATTATAATAATGTGTGCTTTGAAGAAAAAGAACAAACAGCCATGTGAACTGTTTTTAAATATTACGAAATAACCGCTTTTCGTCAGTCTATATGAAAAATTATGTTCTTCTAGACATTAATATTCTCCCGATGCTAAAGAATGGCTGTCTGGTCATTATTTTGCAAAATAATTATTGGTATTATTTTAAATAAAAATATTTTATTTGAAAATTGCCGCCTAAACCAACCAAACATTAATTGGTAGATGGTGCATGGGTAAGAGCACATGCGCGCCGTCACGAACACGACAGCATTTCCGCATCGAGGTAGCGTTGAGAGTCGTTCGTTTTGCTCTGCATTGGGTTGTGATAAGTTGTTGTTAAGGGTTCTGTGTCGATTTTTTTGCACATTTCATGTTATAAAGTCAAAAAAAAAAAAAAACGAGTCAAACATGACGGCTCACGATCAAATGCGAGCTATGCTCGACCAGCTTATGGGAACTGGACGCAATGGTAAGTCGAATGCACCAAACGGCGTCAGTTTATAACCTTATGGTACCGACATTTTTATTGTACAGTCAAATGCCAAGATGGTGACCCGCGTGATTGCATATCGACCGCGGATTCTTGCTCATTTGTGGCGCAGTTTTGCAACCATTTTTCACCGAATTTTTATACTGTATTTCATTAATTAATTTATCTTTAATAATTTTTCCTTTGAACAAAATGCACCGGAATTGTTTCTTTATAAGCTACATTCAACAACTCCATTTAAAAATATCTAGTATATGCAAAAACTGATAAAATGGACTACAAGAAGAAATAAACATAGTCTTCTTTTTTAAATATGCACGTCCATATAATATATTTGGACGTGTAACTACACATAAACGTGTAAATGTGTTTATCAATCTATGTTTATACATCTCTGTTTTCATCCTTATTTGATAACAGGTGAATAATTAACAAATATATTTGTCCATGTTGGAACATTTATTTTCTTGTGAAATGCCATATTTATTGTCCACAATTATTTCATATAAATGATAATTAAAATCAGTAGAAATAACTTTCCTAAATTTAGAGTAGTTTTATATAAACTATTATATATTTATACATTAAATGTATACATATATGTATATTTAAGTATATAAATTATGTATTTGCGGTTAATTTTTTTACAGGAGAGAATAACAAATTTCAAGTCAAATACTCTGATCCAAAGGTCTGCAAAAGTTTTCTACTGGCATGCTGCCCTCATGAGATCCTTTCCTCGACGGTGAGTGTACATTATGGGACAGTTGGTTGCGTGGCCTAAATCCCTAAACCAACATATTGGATATTGATTTCGTTGGCTTTTAATTCTAAAATTAAAAGGAAATTTCTTTTGCAAAATTTTGTTCTGTGCCACTGTATTTAATTACATTACTACAATTGAACAATTATGCAATTATTCAAAAGTAGGGTATTGTTATAACAATTGGAATCAACAAGTTGATTTCAAGTTTCATTTTATATTGATAATAATAATTTAATAGGCGATGAAACTCTCTCTTTATCGGAATACGCACCCAGTCTAATTGATTTCTGATTACCTTCAACTGAATTATTAATGTGATCATTGTTACAATCTGTATCACACTATAGTTATAAAAAATTCTTTGTTCAATACTTTGTTCAGTTTTGGTTTTACTGAACAAATTCCTTTCTAGTGGTATTTAAATAATTTGTCACATTTCTTTGATTTATCTTTATCAAATCAAAATTAAAGTATTTATTTATAATTAATTATTTTTGTTATTTTCATTTATATAAACTTACTCCTATTTTGTAATTTAATTAAAATGAGAAATATACTTTAGATTTTCTTTAAAAACTTGTATAAGAATGATTAGATATGACTTAATTCCATCTAATTAAAGTAAATTTTTTTTCAATTCATAATTATATTTTTTATTAGATCGTCAAATTATTAATACTTTTATTTACATTAAAAACTTTACTTTATACGTAGTGCAATAATGATTAAAGCATAATTTGTATCAATTGTTTTATTTTCATTTTTTCCTTATTTAAATTTCAATCATAATTTATAACCTTAACTAGGACATAGCTATTAAATGCTGTTATCTGTTATAAAGTACAGTAAGAAGTCATTTTATAATTTTGCTTTATAAAAAGTAAAATACTATTGGTAAATCTTTATATTTTAAGTAAATAAATAAGTAATAATAATAATAATATAAGTATTAATATTAATATTTCATTTCATTAAGTTTAATTCACAAATTGTTAAATAAAAGTATACATTTTTATTATTATTATGTATATTTATATAAAATATTTACTTTAATTTTATTTTAGATATGAGTGATTTATTAGATATGTTAGATAAATAAATGTAATTTACAAATTATTATACATTCCTATAATTACAAAGTATTAATATTATTGATTATGGTCTTAAAGTTGACATAAGCTACAAGGAAAAAAGTGCAGTAGTTCTTATAAAATATATCTAACCATGGAAAATATGCATATTAACTAGGTACCAGTGACAAATACTATTTCCAAGATATAACATTTTTTTACAAATTCCAACAAGTCACTTGACCTCACTAACACCATCTATGACACATGCCCACTGCTACAAAATCTTCATTCGACCATTCATATAAACACTACTAATAAATCCAATCATTTATAATTGCAAACATTGGAATACGTTTCCTGCAGCGCATTATCGGCAACACTATAAGTTCATAATAAATATATATATATATAATGAGCTTTTTATTTCAAAAGACAAAACGCGAAGATTTCCATATAATTTACATTATTAGAATATATAAAATAGAAAAAAAACTATAAAACACCTTCGGATTCACTAATGTCGATTCGAATGCGTTTATATTATTTCCAGAGCGTCTGGAAAAAGCAATTCCAATCCAAACCGTTGTACAATATCATTGCGAACATTGTCCACTCGTATGTCGTTGTACTTGTCACTCTCGCACGCGCGTTACTGTAAGTACTAAAAAACTAAAAGGACGTACGTATTACAAATATACATTGATCTACATGTAAAGTAATTAAGACATTAGGTATATATTTCCATATATCAGAATTAGATTGAATGCCGTTTAAAACCCTGACCCCAGACGAGGCCTGAGCTTCGGTGAGTAACTAACAACGCGTTTTAATCGGTATTCAACTGTTCAATGCAGATGAAATCGGAGATTACGTTCCGTGAGTATGTGTGCTAAATAAAACGATATACAAAGAATTTTTTTCTGATTTTGTTTGATTTTGTTTGTTTTTTTTTCTTCTATTTTGTTTTTAAATACATTCACAAACTAAGCAACAAGCAGTAAGTAAACTGATCTAATTCGCGAATTGCCAAAAGTTTACTAAGATTCATGGTTTATTGAGTTGTTGACTCTTTTTGCTAGGGAAAAATTAATCTTTTTTTGATAGTAGTATTAATTGTAGACGCTTTTAAAATTGTACTTATGTTTAAAATACACTAAAGTATATAACTTGCAATGATTATTCTAATTTAATCATTCTTATTTATAATTATTATTGATAACAGATTGCCAATATAAGTTTTCACTACAGCACTTTTTAATATATTTTTATTAACTATGTTAACCATGTTCTGAGACACTATATATATAAATATGTATAAAAATATACACATGGTAATCATTCGTTGATAATAGTAAGATGGAATTATGGTGTAAGATTGTATATTTTTCAATATTATTTATTTACCGATACATTTACTAAGGATATATTGTAGTGATATATTGTAAAAGCTGAAGTTTCAAGTTATTTTTGGATATTCTTTTTATCACAAGAGTGAAATATTTTCATATAGAGTCATTCACCAATAAACCATAACACAGACAAAAATCTTACTCGAAAAGACGAAAAAAAAAAGATTTAAAGACAAGAGAGGATGAGTCGGATTGCAAACAGTAGACCATGTCATTTTTGAGCACCTTTTTGTCAAGTAGAACGGGCATTGATGACTGTCACAATGTGCGCTTCTTGGATTTCACTGTCCCCTTTATTCTTATGAACATATTCGATTCTGTTTCTATGATTTCTGTACCAAATACCAACACGACTAATTGTTTATTCATTTGATTTAGAGTTGCATGTCTTATGATTGTTCCTTATGTTGGTAACTATACCTTCTGCCTCTATAATTATCAATACCTTAAACACCTTTCAGCGCCAAGCTATGTTTATAGGAACCGTTCCATTTCCTTTATTTTTTTAATTGTGTTTTTCAAAGCGATCACGTCGTTGAGTTAGCAAAAAAGTGAGAGGGGAGTGCAAATTAAAGTATTGTCGTTAGCGGTGTTTCTTTATCAATTTTGGCAATTTGTGATCTTGCGCACCGGAACGAGTGAAGAAAGCGGTTCGCTGAAGAGAAGCATAGAGTTAAAGAGATAATTGATAGAGAGAGTGAGAGAAAGAAAGAAAGAAAGTGAGAGAAAGACTAAAGCACATCATGCCGGTGCCGTTCTATGTACGTATTGAATTCTCGATTTCTAACCTAATTGGCTCGGTACGCTCTGTCTGAGCCTTGTTATCTAATAATTATAATCAAATAATAGGTAATAAGGCATTCGTTAGCAATTTCCACTGTGTAAACTTAAGCTGTGTGCTGGTTTGTAGCATCATTCTCATCGCAATGTCGTGTGTCAGGGCATCGAGGTGTTACTGCTCTCTGTAAGTCATTTACCAACAAAATATCTTTTTTTTTATACATAAATGTAATGAATTTTGCTAATTGGGCCCCAGTGTGCCCGTCTCTTACCATATTGAGAGATCAATTATGAAATAATAACGAATAATCATGTTTAATGTTAAATCAGTCAATCATTAACATAACAACATACTGTGAGAAGAAACAAACAAACGAACGAAAAAATCCGTTTAGGTGGCATTGCGTGTTTCCTACCCAAAACCAGAACAACCAACGTGTATGCTCGTATTAATTGGCGCGTATGGGAAGAGTTACCAACGCGAAGATGCATTCTTTTTGTAAGTCTCAAACTATTCAAGTACCTTAGATACTTTCACGCTAAATGACGTAGAGGATATTCTCATTCGTATTAAATCTCATCGTTTTTAACATCTTGGGGTGGGGACAAAGGGGTTTTCTGTGTCTATGTATATTTATAATTATGTACTTGTAATTGGGCACATTTCGTGTCACGGACGTCATCGGACGTCATGTGTCTCATCGCTATTTCAAATGTTATGTTGTTATTTTTGACGTTATCGATTGGGAGGGTGCTGTTGTTTATAGAAGCGTTAAGGCGTTCAGATGTTGAAAACTTGTTGCTAATTAATTTTGGTTTGTAAATCGCAGCGCATGGACCTGGGAGAATGCCCCCAGATTCACGACTTGGCCCTTCGGGCTGACTTCGAGGCGGCGCAAAAGAAGAAGGATCACTTTTATGACATTGACGTAAGTTCCCTTTCCTTATTTTTAATTAATAAGTAAATTACACAGTGACTAACTGTATATTATAATGTTTATTTACTTCAATGATTATGAGTAAATTCAATCATTAGAATTACCGAAGAATAAAATATTTACATGAATTGATTTGTGCAATTTAAAGTTTGGTAAATCTAATTAGCAATATTTACTATTTCCTATTAAAAGAATTTCAATACAAGTTTAAAAAAAATGATTAAGATCAAATTAGGACGAAAAAAAAATTAAAACTATTATTTGAATATCAACAGGCAATGGAACATTTGCAAAATTTCATAGCAGACTGCGATAGAAGAACTGAGCAAGCTAAACAGCGTTTGGCAGAAACTCAAGAAGAATTGAGCGCAGAGGTTGCTGCAAAAGCGAATAGTGTGCACGTACTAGCGGAGGAAATCGGTAAGAAATTGGCCAAGGCTGAACAACTCGGAGAGGAAGGCTTTGTGGAGGAATCAATGAAGTTGATGGGTGAAATTGATGAACTCCGCAAGAAAAAGAATGAGGCTGAACAAGAGTACCGTAACAGCATGCCCGCGTCAAGTTATCAGCAACAAAAATTGCGCGTTTGCGAAGTTTGCAGTGCATATCTTGGTATCCACGACAATGACCGTCGCCTAGCAGACCATTTTGGCGGAAAACTGCATCTTGGCTTTATCAAGATTCGTGAAAAACTGGCTGATTTGGAGAAGACCGTAGAAGAGCGACGCAAGGAGAAGAGGGAATCGATGATGGAAAGAGACAGGCAACGTGATCGCGATCGCGACCGTGATCGTGATCGCGACCGTGAGGAACGCGACAGACGGTACAGGGACGGGTACAGGGATAGGGAACGCGATCGTGATCGTGAGCGCGAGCGCGACCGTGACCGTGATAGGGAGCGTGATCGCAGAGACCGCGACAGAAGAAGATCTAGATCACGCAGCCGCAGTCGAGGAAAGAGGTATTTATTTCTCTGATATTAACCAATATTTTCATTTGGTTCTTTAATAATCATTCACAGGAGTCATTCTTTTTTAAACATTTCATGGCTGGCCACTACAAATGAAATATTTAATCACAAAATGTTGTTAAATTTTAACATTCATTTATACCTTTTTTATGTCAATGAATGAATTATTGAGTACACTAAAAATGTGTCAGTTTAAATTGAGACTTAAAAGGAATTTCCTTGGTCCATTATGCTGAAACTCGCTTCATTTGAATTCACTTCATAATTCTTTTGAGAAGTTAAAGTGAATGAGTCAAGGTAGTATAAGATTCAATTGTGTACAGAATTTACGTGGATACAAAGCAGTTTTCATAAAATTTACTGTTTAATACACAATTTTCTCTTTTATGCATTTCAGTGCAGCTTATCAGTGCAGTTGCATTCTTTCTTTATTTCTTACTTAAACTGTGCATGGAAATAATGATGGATAGAGGTTAACGTTTTCACCTGTAACTAGCATTTAATTTTGTAAATATAGTCAAAGGTCCTAGTTTCGCACTTTCATACCGGAAACGCTCTCATTTTCTTTTATGTTGAAACATATTCTGAAGTACAACTTTTCTTCCATCACTTTTAATTATTCGTTTGCATATGCATATCAATCAAATAAAGTATGCTTTTAGAAATATTACATACGAAAAATATTTTTTGCAATAAACATAAATTGCCAGTTACCAATTTTGAAAAAAAAAATATTATATTGCCTTTGATAAGTGTGAAAGAGCAGAAATATTTGATTTATTAAATTAAATATTTTTATTAACTTATGACATTTTGGGTATAAATTTAATGTCTCTTAATTATTTATTTGTCAATGTGTTAGAGACTTTGATAATGACTACAAAAAAAGTCACAAACAAACATACGGTAGAAAAACACATGGATAACTTATGACATTTTGTCATTGAATATTTTGTCTAATATATTTTACATATTGAATTGTATTTATATATTATTTTGAATTAATCACCTTGCCTGATTTTACAATAATCTAATTTAAAAATTAGAGATTGATAATTAAACAAATAATGAAGAAGCAGATATATAAGAATCAGATATAAGTATATATAGTACTATATAGTCATCTAATATTAGTAAACAATGCATTTATTTATAGTAATTAGAGTTAAGGCAATAATAAAATAAAGTAGTTTATATGGTATTATAATTCATATTATTGACTGTCAGCAAGGTAGTTAATAACACTGATAATATTTTAAATTCATAATATTTTGTACATGTTGTTAAAAGTTGTACAAAAAATTGAGAAAAACATACGTCCAGAGTGAGGCAACCAATGTGTTAAGGTGCAATTATCTTCAGATGGGTAAGACATGGAATAACAAGTTTTCTCTATTATATTTAATGGGTTGACGGTTATAAAAAATAATTGTTGAGCAATTAAGTAATATGTTCTGATATTTAATGTTTCACATGTTCACTGTACAGTTGATTTCAGAATTTTATAATGTTTTTAACATATAAAATTTATGATTGTAGAAAACTGATAAAAAATAAAATAATAAATATATATATATATGTCAAAAAAGGGAAAGAAAGAATATTGTTTATCCTGAAAAGGGAATCCACTGTACAAAATAAAATGTGAGTTAATGTTTACAGCTGTGCCATCTAGCGATAAAACTTATACTAAAAGTCTTTGCTTCTTTCCACAGATCTCGACGTTCACGTAGTGGCAGTCGCGGCCGAAGATCTCGTTCGCAACGCAGTGGATCAAATGAAAGGAAAAGATAAGACTAAGTTCTGCCAATTCAAAGATATTTAATAAAATAATACCGTTGCATGTCATCCATTTATTTTGATGATTATCAAACAAAACGTAACAAGTTAACGAAGATGCTTGGTTTCATACATCTAGCTTGTTGTTACGATTAAAATTTTAATACGGAATATTTCATACACATAATTATATATGTTAGATTACGACTGATACTTTTCATTATTGAATGGTTATCAGTTTCCCTAGAGTATTAATTAATTTGTATATCTTATATATTTGTGTAAATATATAAATATATAAATTTTGATCACACGGTTATGACTAATACACTGAGAAAAGGAAATAGTATAAAATACAGTAAAACGTCATGTCTTGACATTTCAAATTACTTTTTTATTATGTTCTCAAAAGACCGGCTAATTTTCAAACTTTCTTAGTGTAACGCAAGAGTCTATGACTAATGTGTATTCATTTGTCAATAGAATCACCATTGTGTTTGTGATGGTCTTTTTTGCAGTTTAATGTAATCGTTATAAATGTAAATAAGTTTAGCTAATTATGGTTTTTGGATATAAAGTTCTGGTATCTATATGAGACAGTCGGTGCGGACTTTAATTATAAGCTAATCCATTATTATAATATTGTAAGAAGTTCATTAATAAATGTGTATCCTAGAAGATTATTGTTTTATTATTACACATTTTGCGTACGCTATATTTCATATTACTCGAGAAGATGAAAGAATACTTCGATCATCTATTACAAGAAATTTAAGTGATGTTTTGATGCTATTTTAATTATAGGTTTGAAATTTCGTTGGATATTTTTTATAGTGCCAACATGCGAGCGTAGTGAAGTTCTTCAAAAAAATACTTTACTGCTTTTCTATTTAAGAATAATGTTTTATTTACAAGTAATCTGTTATTGAAGGTTATTAAATTTAAAGATTGAATATTTTTATAGATTTTGTCAGACAGCATTTGCAGATTAAAAGTAATTTTCTCTATTCTAATTATTTTAATATTTTAAAACAGAAATTTTAAATTTTAAACATGTTCTTAAAATGGTTACATAATATAACATATTGCACTACTTTTTACGTCTTATATAATATTAAATAATAAATAACTTGGTTATAGCCGAGTTCCATGATTTTTTATTATAAAAAATAACTTTACTCAGCACATACATTCTTTTAAAAATTAAAACTGCCAATTTCTAATTAATAGCTTCTACGTTTATTCAAATTTATACACTTAACGTAGAATTAATTATTAGTTGATTATCACTGCTGCTAGGTAATTAGCAGCAAGATATTTACCCGGATGTACAACGTAATGTGAGTAAACTGAAACCTAAAATCTTAAAACGTGGAAAATCCGGTCTTGTAATTTGTTAAAAATGGCCTACTTTTTTAAATCTCAAAATATCTTTGAAACATTTAAAATTGATCCTTCAATATTATGTTACAAACATTATTGTACTAATTATAAATTTATTTCGATCGTTTATAGTTGTGTTTAAATCTTATGTGAAATTAAAATATAAATTGTCAATTATAAATAATATAAATATATATAATATTAATGATGAAAAACTTACATCTACTCATTCTAATGAGTTTTTCAGTTATACAGAGAATCATTTTCGCAAGAGGAAAACTTGAATTTATTATAATTTGCACATTAAATATTTCTATCTATTCATTTAATCCGTAATACTTTTATCATCCTCTTTAATAGTTCGTTCTCGACTTTTCATTTTCATTCATCAACTTGTCATTGATAATGTTCAATCACCTATTTTTCATTGATCATTTCCGATGTATGTACAATCCCCGTCATTGATTATTTTGCTCGGCACGTCGGCGTAGGTAACCGCATTGTTTTTTTGGTCAATAGGTTCGAATAGGCTCAGTGGGTCGTGGTTAATATGTGCCAGCGTCGCGATGTAGACTGTTCTTCAGACAGAGGCACGGTCGGACAAACAGGCACGATGGTCCCCGGTCGCGTTTGTTTGGAGACGAACAAGGAGATACGTTGAGCGAACGAGGGGCCCACATAACTGTATCGCATGTCTGGGTCAGGGGGCGGTCCGCCGCCGCAGCCACCTTGGCTGGACAGGTGCGTGTCTCGTTTCATTCCGATACGAGTCGCGTACCACGACTTTAGCTTTTCCTTTCGCGCTTCTTTTCTATTCGATTGACGCGCACCAACATTTATTCCCGAGTTCTATTCTCACCGAAGACCAATAATTGCGGATTAATTTCGACGTACATGTGATATTTCGATCGGTATCAAATTGTCGTCGGCTTGGTACCACGTCCAACAACAACTGGTACCACATTCAACAACTTTGGTACCACATTCAACAACTTTGGTACCGCTTCAAACAATTTCGGCGCCGCTACAGACAACGTTAGTAAAACTTAAAACAACTTTGGTACCATTTTAAACAACTTTAGTTGGCTCGAATCAGTTTAGATCAACTTTTGAATTTGTTGGACGAAGTTTATTACAGTCTTGATTTTATTCAATATTAGTTTGAACTGTTTTAATTACTTGCTTGAAACAAATTTAGGTGTCATTTTGAGTAACTTTGAACATTTTAAATTGAGCGTGATTTCTGCGTTTAGTTAGTGCTCGGTTGGCGCGAAATTTGATTTGAATTACATTTGAATTGACTTTCGAGTACTAATCGGTTGATATTTTGGGTCCTGGAAGGCTATGTGTGATAAGCATTTACCAGTAAATAAATTTCCTACCGAGTGAAGTTTTAGGTAAGTTGTTTGGAAAAATATTGTGAATTTGGTGAATGTACAATTATTACTAACTTTTATATATTTATTTTATATTTATTATATATTTTGTTTTATATTTTTCTGTTCGTTTAATATTTCAAACTTAAAGGATTGAAAAATTAGCTGTTTTCACATTTTAAACGCGAGTTTATCAATAAAATACTTATACATTTATGTAATTTCCATAATAATTCTATTATTATAAAATATGTTAAATTATTATAATTATTATTATATATTTATTCTTATATTTTATGTTACAATATTATGAAAAATTGGTTTTAGTTGCAGTACTGAATAAAATTAATGAATTTTCAAAATGATGAAAAGCCAATTTATTCTTCGTTATTAATTAAGAATTAAGAATGTATTCAACGTAACAATTATTTATGCACAAATTTAATTTCTCAAATTTTGTATAAGTTTTATTAGTTCAAATATATACAAATTGTTACAATATTTTATACTTTAATTAATTTAAGAATTGTTGTTTATTTAAATATTGATGTTTTTGATTAAATTTTATTAAAATTTTTATCTATTTTATATTATTTATGTAAAGATCAAACAAGAAATATATTTTTTTATATTTAAATTCTAGAACTGTAATTCTTGGTTTGGAAGAAGAAACATGAAAAAAAGTAGTGTTTCCTTAATACCGTCAAATACGAAAATAATTTTCCATGTAAATCATACAGAATTTTTCTGTCTAAAAAGAAGGTATTCGATTTATGTGGGTCTCTACCTTTTTTTGATTATATATAAAGTGAAAGATATTACAGCCCAAATTTCATCACACGATTAGCTTGTTTTGCTTCGAAAATTTATGTATTGGAAGATATATTACTATTTTAAACCACTTATAAGCGACATAATACATAAATATTCATTTATTAAAGCCAAAATAAATTATACGTATAGTAGTTTCAGAAGTTACTTCCTGCTTTTTATTTTAATCGTTCATTTTTAAAAATAATTATCGTATATTACCAAAAAATGTAACTGTAAATTTAAATAATGAAGAAAATTGAAAAGTTATATTAAGACTATTACATACATGGAAAGAAAAGATATAATAAAAATTACCAGCATTATTAATAAACCGGTCATATTTCTTATCATAAATAAAAAAATGCTATCTTAAGTTAGGAAAATACATCAGCTTGCCGGCAATTATTGTATCAAAAAATTATTGTTGTAATTGTTAGATTAACTTAATTCAATTAATTAATTTAAAACAAATAAATTGCACACTGCAGACAAAACATTAAGAATTACTGTGCTAGAACCTTAGAGCCAAGCCGTTTGTACAATATATAATATTTGAAAACACTATAATTTTTACTGCGCTGGCACGGTAATTTTTTCTATATTGTACAAACGGCTGCGTTTTTAGGTTCCAGCACAGTAATTCTTAATGGTTTTTATTATCATTGCATGCAGAATGACATGCCGTAAGCACCCTAACATGTTAGTAATTTTTATTAAACTTTTTAGACTTTGTCACCCCTTTTTAATATAGCGTAATAAGTTTTAACTTCTTTCTCAGTATACCTTCCGAGTATAATGTAATGCAATTTTGTCATAAAAGTAAAATGATCCAAATAATGTACCAGGAAGTGTGTTATATGGTCTAGGAATATTTGATGTATTATTATTACTGTGATAGTAAATGGCACAGTGCGATGATGAAACAGTTTGTCTTTAGCCAAGTCGTGACAATGCGTGTATGTATGATACACGCCGATACAAGTAGCACACTTAAAGAATGCCGTCAGTCAGTGAATTCTTGAATAAATGCGGCGCGGTCATGAGAAAAGGAGAAGAATATAAAAAAAAACGTAATTCTGTCACGCATTTCAGGGATTTGTGTGACTTTATATCGCCCAGTCCTAATTCATAATTTTTTAATCTATATTTGCGATTAGAATCTTGAATTAGTTGCACATAAAAAAACCAATCAAAACGGAAAATTAATAATAAAAATAAAATTTTAATATCTCAACCTTCTTGTAGAAATAAATTAAATAAAAATAATAAAAAACGAGACTGAAAATTTTTTTTAAAAATTAAAACGAAACCACCTATGACAATTTATCAAAAAGCCTAAAAATATTTGAAAATGTACCAATATAAAATTACTGAAACAATGCCACTTCGTTTAATTACAAATTTCAGTCACGAATTTACGTTTATGGCACGATTTTGTTGAAAAAAGATAGAATACGGAACTATTTTGAATGTAAAATTCAGGTAATGAATTATTGGCGAGGTGCCACATTTTCTATGCATTTTGTTAACAAATCTATTGCTCTACTTTTTTTTCCAAATAAATGAAATTCACGATTTATCTTTAATGTTTAATTTTTTACTTAAAATAGCAATAAAAATAATGGGATAATATTTAAATTGAGAATAATATTTTAATCAAAGTAGCTAAAATTATCGTGTGGTAAACTGAGACAAATTTTTGTGACTTTCTTTTATTTAAAACATGTTTCGTACCAATTTATTTACGAAACAATTTATTTATTTTGATTTGAAAGCAACTTTACAACTTTGTCGACGTTCTGTAGTTTGTTCTATAATACAATTTAAAATTTATAATTTGTGCATTAATAAATGTTATATCTTATACAACATTGTTTAAATCGCAAAAAAATGTTTTCTATTAATTTGTTTATAGAATTTAGTGAACTCAAACATGTTACTTGATTTTTAGAATCCCTTAGTAATTACTTGTTTTATTCATTTTATCACGTTATTTATTTATTTTTGTTGTATAAGAAGGAAAATATTTTAATTACGTAATAGGAATACATTTTTGTTAAGAAAGTATAATTCTTAACAGTAAAAAACTGAAATAATTTAAATTTACAATTATTTTATTCACATTATTATAGTGGCTGAATGTTTATACCATTTCCCATGACTGGAAAATGGATATAAGATTAACGGATATTGAATGAAAGCACGTGGTAAAGAACCATTAATGATGTTTTCACTATTTATAAATTACAGTGTCGTTGGCAGAAGTTTACCGTAAAGCACCAATACGAAATGAGGATATACATTCTTTTACTATCATGTCTTCTGTTCAAAGAGGTAAGCGTTACAAATAATTTTAGGCGTTATCAAAATATTTATCTCTATCTAAATTTTTTTCCAAAGAACTTGTTTCTTTAATAAATAATTCTTAATAATAATCAAATAAGGTTACGTTTTAATTGTATTTATACACTAGAAAGGATAATTATAGGAAGAAAAACTCAAGATAACGTTCACTTTAAGTAAGTGGAGTTTCGCTTGCTTCGTTCGTTTATTTTTTAGTGCATAATTCAGAAATTACGTTGCCTCATATGCTACCTCAGGCTCATCTGGAATTATTCACTTTTCCCATTTGCTGCGAAATATGCTCTTTAATAATTATACTTCGAAATGCAGTTATTATTATTATAAATTTTGGGATATATTGATTATGATAAAATATTAATTAAAGGGAAAGTCCACAGTATTTTATAACATTTTTGTTAAATTTATTTTGTTATATTAATAAATTTAATTTCCTAACATTCCTAAGGTTAAACATTACCACCGACTTCCTCAATCGAAGTTATAATGATTTGAACTAGGTTTTCGAGTCCATCTTCTGGTACACATCTGGTGTACTTGCTTTGAACGATAATGGGTATCGTCTGACTTATTGCGGTATTTCTTTTCTGCGGAAGCGTTGAAAAACTAGTCGCCTGTTCCAGAGAAGGACCAGGCAGGGTAGAGCTCAAAGAAGTTATAACAAGAGCAATGTACTCTTTGAGCCTACGGTGAACAACAAATAAGTTGTGATATCATAATGAAAAAATAAAAAAAAAAGTCTGTTTTCATGAGAATGATTGCTTGACCCCTGTCTTTGTAGATAAACATTTACAAATAAATTAAAGTTCAATAACCGCATATGATCTGTAATATTAACAAAATATTCTTAATAACGCAAATACTCTGTTAACGTCTGGAAAATATTCGAATGATATCTATCGTCCGCGCACATGTATATTAGAATATTATGCGTTACTAGGGATGTGTTTCCATCGGTAGATTAATCGTAATGCTTCCATGTATCTAAAATATTTAAAATCTCCTCAACACTAAATTTATAATCTTAAATAATTTAGTCTGTTTATGTTAATATTAAAATCTTAAAATAATATGCATCATCATTCAAAATTATACAATTAATAAATCCCAATTTTTAATAATAACATAGTTCATTAAATTCGTTAAAAAGGGGCTGGATATTTAAAAATTAAACTTCTATTATTGAAAATAAATTATAAATTTGAATAAAGTGGATGAATCTGAATAAAAATGAGCTAACATATCTAATATAAAAATACAAGTTGGCGATAAAAAAAATAGTTGATCCAAAACGACTTAATAGGAACGCACGTCTTTCACGCTCTCCTCAGGATCACGTCACTACATGACCCTGGGGTATAACTGGGTATAACGGACCCGAATGGTCAACCGGCCGGTATCTCTTCGGAAATATCTCTGCCGTCAGTTATTTTCTACTTGTCGCGCGTCCCCCCTTTTCTTCTCCCTTTCGACTCGAGACTTTTTTTGTACCACCGGCTAATCCATTCATTCTTCTTCGCGCGCTCACCTGTCTCGATCATAACTACGATAAGTTTCGCTAATGACAGCGTTTACAGACATACGTTTCACTTATTTCGGAGCATTTATGATGCGCAATCTTAATGAGATCATAATCGTAATTATGTATGTTGACGAGAAAAAAAGTCATTTCAGACCGTGTTCAGTAACGCACTTAGGAACGTATCTGGCAGATTATGCGATTCATAACATTTTACGTATTGCTTAGTTCTTTATCGTAACATTAAAGTAACGTTATGCAAACTTTGTCAGTTTCAGTACACTAGGGCAATCCTATCTTTCACGTTTGTATAACAATTTTCTCAGTATTATACACGGAGAGAAAAGATTAATAAAAATTACTAACATTGTTAATAAACGGATTATAAACCTGAAAAAATTAAAAAAATATCTTAAAGTTAGTAAAAAGTCAGCTTTTAAACAATATTCGTTTGGTTAAAACGGTTTGCTAACTTAAGATGTAACGAATTTATTAAATTATAGACTATGATATAAATGTGAACCAAAGAAAAGATTTAAAAAATTGTTTTCATATACTTGTTAAAGTAATTTTTTCGCACGGATAATGATAAAATTAATCTAATTTTTATTGTTATTATAATATTTTTTATGCGTTAAGTTTTTATGTATATACATAATGTTTTATACATGATATATATATCACAAGATTTATCTGCATAAAATATTATATAGTTCTTTGATACTTTGTATGATACTATTAATTTTTCTTCTAACTTGCTACTGATAATTATAGGTAATATGTGCAGAAGAAGTAGAAGGTGTGGAAGCTATTCCAGGCGAGGAGAATCTAAATGAAAATACGGCGATAAATCGTCAGGACACTGAAGTTGAAGCGTCAAATGAATTATCATTAGAGTCAGTGAGCGAGAGCGATAATGGAGGTAATAAATCTTTTTTACAAAGTTTTCATTCAAAAGAACTGCAAATAATTTATATATTTATCTAATATTTAATTAGGCGTAAAACTGATATGATATTGTAATTCAATATTTTATAAACTCAAAATATAATCCTGTTTTTAAAGCACAAGAAAAACATTTATTACTCTACAATAAACATTATCATATTTCTTAAAACTATCTAGTAATATAGTTACTTATTAATTAACCTGATTTAGATGACTTGTTTGTTTTTTATCTTATTTATAAATTTATATTAAATTATTTAAAATTACGTTTTATATAGAAGTTAATTTTTTGTTAGTCTTCCTCATCGAAAACAAAAGTTTTGACAATGTTTTTTAAAGCTTTTTCCACAACTTCTACAAATGCGGTTAAAAAGTCATATTTTTGTAATATATTGTTATATATCATCATTTATATTCGTTATATACGTAATATATCGGTATCTAGTTTTCCTTCTAATTAATTGTGATAATAAAAACAACAAACTAATGAATCCTGTTCATCGATAACAAAACGATTCAAAGTTTTGTTTTGATTTCTTCACTGCGAGATCATCAATAAGAATAAATTTATTAGTGCATGTTTTATATATGTTATATGTTATATTGATCTAAAAAGTTTAATCATACTTCAGGTATTTCATCCAGCAACAATCGAGGCCATCCTATACCACCGCCTGTGACTCCAAACAGAGCGAATGCTCCTGCACTTTTCCTGAATCGACCTCCGGCTTATCATAACGTCGCCTATCATGGACCGCCGTCTCCTTTGCCTGGGAAAGTTCAGTTAGACTCCATTGATAAGATTTATACCACTGGGCCTGGGTCAAATGCTGTTGATAATTGGTCTACAGGTATCTCTGACATGCCAAAAATCATATCACTCGACGTGAAATGCGAAATAAATTCGATGAAGGTCTATTTGAGCTTTGACAAACCTTTCTATGGTATCGTCTTCAGTAAAGGTCACTACAGTAATATTAATTGCGTGCACCTGCCCGCTGGTCTCGGCCGGTCATCCGTAAACTTTGAAATCAGCATCCATGCGTGTGGAACTGCCGGGAACACAGAAAATGGACTTTATGGTTACGGTTCCGATTCTGGTTCTGGCACTTATTTCGAAAATATCATTGTTGTTCAATACGATCCACAGGTAATATTTTATATTACTCCCTGACAATTCATTTATGAATAAATATTTTTACTTCCTGCAAGCAATATGGAAGAGTTAGCGTTTAAAATTATATCTTTAATCAATTGTTTTTCTATTATTACGTAATAGATAAGTAAATTAAAAAAGCTCTAAATTTTAAATTAAATTTGTATTTGTAATATAAAAATAAATAATTATAATTTGATACTATTAATATTAATTTGAAAACTTTTTTATTAAATTCAGGTACAAGAAGTTTGGGATCAAGCTCGGAAGTTGCGCTGTACATGGCACGACTTATATGAGAAGTCCGTGACCTTTCGACCTTTTCCAGTAGATATGTTAGACGTAGTTCGTGCAGATTTCGCTGGAGATAATGTAGGATGTTGGATGCAAATTCAAGTTGGTAAAGGTCCCTGGGCTTCTGAGGTGTCTGGATTGGTCAAAATTGGTCAAACCATGACAATGGTTTTGGCAATCAAAGATGATGACTCCAAATTTGATATGTTGGTGCGAAATTGCATGGCGCATGATGGTAAACGAGCACCTATCCAATTAGTTGACCAGAAAGGTTGCATTGTGAGACCAAAATTAATCTCAAGGTTTACGAAAATTAAAAATTTCGGCGCCAGTGCTTCAGTGCTGTCCTATGCACATTTCCAAGCATTCAAGTTTCCTGATTCGATGGAAGTACACTTCCAATGTACCATTCAGATTTGCAGGTATCATTGCCCAAATCAGTGCGCAGAACAATCTTCATTATTGGAACTTGAAAATCGTGCGAGACAGTCGGATTCGTCTTATGGAATTATTCCTCAACTGCATATGCCACTGGAAGTTTATATTCAGGTACAAAATATTCACTAATAAAAAATGAATTTTGGACGTTCTAGTGCTTGCACATGTAACGGTGCAAAAATTAGAAACATTTAAAATCGTAAAGCAACCATTATTCTACCATACAATTCAGTGTCAGATAGTTTGGTTAATATTAACAAAATTAACTTACTTTGTATCGTAAAAGAACACTTTAGGTAGAGACCGTTAAGGGTCTTATATATATATACACGTTTACAAGAATTTGTTGTGGAGGATTAATTTTTATTGATTTTTATTTTTAGTCGGGACATCCACGAGATGAAAGAAGACGGAAATCGCGTGAAGTGGTAAAAGTGGCACCGGAAAAGACGATCGGAGTCAACCGAGTGATACGAGTGGTATCTTCCGGTGATTTGACTTTTCCTATTGATGAAACCAGCGATGATTTACAGGAATCAACTATGGTTTTCCCGGTAAAAGAAGCAACTGGACTGAATGTCATTTGCATAACAACCTCCGGCTTTACTGTCACTTTACTTTTGCTTCTTGTGGTGTTGATCACTTCTTGCAGTCTATCGATTTATTTCTGTATTAAAGTGCGCAATCAACGAATCAAAAAAAATGAAACAGTAGCAGTTTATGACAGTCAGCCCCCTAAAAAAAACACAAATTGCTTTTTTTCTTGATAAAAGTGTCAAGTGCAATGATGTATTATATATACTTGAAGACTGTTGAATATTAAAATAATGTTATATATAATTAATAAGATGTGTTATGAAGCTTTACATATAAGGTACAGTGTTAATGTTTAAACAATTTATCAGCCAACAAGATTTAATTAATTACTTAATTTTGCAGTCAGTGTAATATCGGCATAAATTTAGGTTTATGAGCATTGATGCATAACTATTATACATTATTAGTATAATTTTTATTGTAAAATACTTGTTTAATTATTTTTTATACTCAAAGTTTAAATTTGTTAATTGTATTGATTAAGTGAATGTATGATAAACAGTATCAGCCAATGAAGTATTATCATATGTATAATAATTTAATGATATTGCTTAGGTAAATGTTTGCGTAACACTTATTTA
Source organism: Leptoteleia sp. ZL-2020 (assembly GCA_022817305.1). Lineage (NCBI taxonomy): Eukaryota > Metazoa > Arthropoda > Insecta > Hymenoptera > Scelionidae > Leptoteleia > Leptoteleia sp. ZL-2020. Next base: position 14,565 of record JABFPN010000297.1, on the reverse strand, counting down.
TTGTTCTATTATTACTGATAATATTAATGTTGAATTGTGAGTTATCGATGTTAGCTTTGTTAAATATATGACTGAAAAACACACATTTTTTTATAAATAACTCCGATTCTTTTATTTTGCTTTTTATATGTTTGTCTCGTATTAAAGAAAAACCGTTATTTATAACAGTAGAATGTTTGGAAAATCATTAATTATCCAGTAGTAAAAAAACTCATGCATTTACAATTAATTTCCTTTTTACCAAATAACATACACGAAGAAAAATTATTAATAAATTTTCTTATAATTAAAAAAAAATTGTTTTCTTACATTTAAAATTATAATTTCTTTTAATTTTTATTTCTTTTTTCAACTTGGAAAGTGTTATTGTCTCTAATAGCTAATTTAACATATTAGTTTTCATTAGCTCATTGTCAATCACATCAACTTAAATTTATTTCGTACAATTCCATTGTAAACTTTAGTACGAAAATTCAACTAAATACCAGTAGAATAAATTTTTTTTTAACCTTGCACTTATATTTGTGTGAATTATAAAACAATTTATATTTTTGTATTTAAAAAAACACTTTTAATTATATTTCTATACAATTACCATAATTTTTACTGATATCGTAACGTACTTATTAAACATTTACTCACCACCTGGATCATAACTGCTTCACTGTGGCACTTCGACACAATGACACAAAGGCTCTTATTAGCAAAAAATTTTCTAAAATATTTCAGAAATATTTTTTTTACAAATTCAAAACATTGTTAAAATATACAAAAAATTTTCTTCGCTAATAAAGAACACTACATTGTTTCTTATAAGTCACCGTCTCGCAATAATTCTGAAAACAAGAAGTGAAAACAGGATGTGATATAAATGTATTGTTTTTAATTTTTTTGTTTTTGTACAATTCAATATTAAATTTTACAATTATTATTTTTATCCGTAATATTAAATTTGTAACGATATTCAATGTCACCTACAGCAAGCGGACGCTATGGCAAATCATAAAAGTGTTAAAAATTTTAATTGTTGGATAAGAAATGTCGTGAATCCGCCCGTAAGGGATTATAAGCGCGCAAGACCAACAAACAAATTAATTGCATGTACGCGTATAAAAAATTACAATCATAATACAGTAACGCCTTCCTTTTTTGCTCTGTCCACTCATCATCTACACACTTGCAATTCCTCGATATCTTTCAAACACGAGTATTATTTACAAAAGTGCGTTCGTTATTGCAACTCGCACGCTTTGGCATTATTGCATTTGCATATGCAAAACTATATAACTGTGGGATGACGCGTGACTTTTTCATTCCTTATGAATTAAAGACCGAATGAAAAAATATCACGCGAATTCGTTACTCCTGGACGTGCATCAAATTATATACATAATAATTCCAACAACGTGCTAATGGCAACTGAAAAATAAAAAAAAAAGAAAAAAAACGAAAACACAAAAAGATATAGAGAAAAAGATTGAATCTCGGTTCGCATCAACAATAACCGACGCTGATTAACAAAATGTTCAAAATAATTGTACAAATAAATTAGCTAACATCGAAACGATAACAACTGCGCTGGCATTTTACAATTAAGTACAATGAAAACTATACGGAAGGGCGAGGTGAAATTGCCGTTTGAATCAGCTCGCATTTCCATTTATTGCGTCTGGTATTACAAAAGTTGGCGTACCAAAAAATGCTGATAACATATACCAGACAACATTATCACCAAATCTGTACATAAAATTTGGAATAGTGAATTTCTAATGTAATTGTAAAGTTTTAAAAAGGTGTTTACAAAAACAAATATAAATTACTGCTGGATTTTTAGGCATTTTTATTTGGATTTTGGACTTTCAAATGTACATTAAAAATGGTTCAGTTAGATATTGTTAAAAAAAGGTTATTCATATCTAATACAATTAACATTAGAAATTCACATATCAAATTCATGGCATGATATTTCTTTTCATGCACAAATGACACAGAAATTATTTTCTTCTCACAATTATTGCCTCCACACACAGTGAAAGAAACACCACAAAATGACAGTGAAAAGGCGTTCAGTTTAAAAGAGATACTTTTTGGTTTAATGAATTCAATGTCCAGTTACTAGAAGTAACAATCAAATGATCTCTATGAAATCGAAACTAAAAAAATGAAAAATTTCTTCTTCCTTTTATGAATAATTGTGTTCATCGAATTTCACCTACAAATAACATGTTTTTAAAAAAATTGTAGGAGTCTACATGTTTACAAAAAGTAAATGTTTTGAAAAAATTGTAAAAGAGTAAATAACAGTTAATAGTTTGTATCAATGAATCCATCTTTGGACATACGTTGTTCGTAATATTCATTTCTGTTCATTCAATTGTACCAATTATCCTACATTATTATATATGGATCACTTTTTAGAAATTACTTGGAAAAATCTGTGGTAACTTTTGGCCCCAATCTTAATGTAAATAATACAACCATCATTATTAAATATAACTGTAACAAATTATATGGTTAAATGAGTATCAGTATAAATATACCAATTTATTTATGATTAGAGTAAACATTTATTTTTAATAAGTTCATGCCTGAATGTTTAATGAAATTCCAACATAAATAATCGAATCCAATAACTGAATGAACCGAAACACATTTGAGCCAAATCTATTACTTCTATGGAAGATTAATAGATTTAACATATAAAAATAATGTATTTATTCAGTTATTATGAAAGAATCGTTTGATTCAATGTCTATATACATAAATTCTTTTATCAAATAGTAGTAACAAAAAAATAATTTTATGATTATATTTTTTACGTTTATCAACATTCAAGATGTGGCTTTAATATACACTGAAAAGAATGCAATATGATATTTTATTATTTCGAACATCAAACTCAGGATATTTTAGAAAAATTTACTATTAACAAAAGTAAAATATTAAAATTATATGGTTTGTTGTTAAAAAATATAAAACTTACGTTTATTTTGTCATTAACAGTATTTGGTAAAATTTGCAGGGCATTTCCAGAGGTATAAAGTATTGTATCGATTTTATTTTGACGAAACAGATTATGAATCTGTTTTTGACAGAGACTGGTCGGACCCCGATCGTGAGACTTGGATGCCCGGCTGGGACCGCATTTCAGCCTGGTTTCAAATTTTACTAGGGAGATGTCACTCTACTGCAAATTTACCGAAATTTTAATTATTAATATAACTTTTTGCCTGTACAACTATGCTTGAAATGAATCCTACGTGTGTTAAAAAAACTATATCATACTTTTTATTGATGCGATCTTGCCATCAATATAAAGCATGTAAATTCATATGTATTTCATTGCATTTTTGTGGCGTTTACTGTCCAGTCTGAACTTACAAATACCTGAATCTATTATTCTTATAAGTCACTTTCGATTTGTGTCGATTTCTACATGAGCCCGAATAAACCGTTTAAGCAATAAACGTGCTTATGGCCAGTTCGCGGGCTCGGTTATATGTACAATGCAAATTAAGAGGACGGCACTAAGGACTTCCCGCATCATGTTGTAGTGAATCGCTGTCGCTCTCAAGATAGGTGACGTAGCTGTCGGTGCTGTCCGGATGTTGGCCCATGTCGGGACCACTGCCCGGGTGATGGTGTCCAGGTGGCGGTAAGTGCCCGCCGCCTGGACCGCCTGGACCGCCGCCTCCATCGTTTAGAGGACCTCCGAGCATGCCAGGGGGAGGTAATTGCGGAGGTGGTCCACCATGTAAATCGTATCCATGCATCTGAAAAAAGAATGACATTAATGAAGCATTGGTTCACATAGAAATGATATCCTATAACTATGACTCTTCTAGTTTCTTAAAATTAGACATGTATGTTCGAAGATTACTAGATAGTATAGTATTCACAATTATTTTTTTTAGTGTAACTGTCAAACTAAATTGATAAATATTACAATTTATATTTTAGTAATGAAACTATATTTGCTTTTTTTTAGTAATAGATTAATTACTTACTTTTCATAATATTAAAAATTTCATTTTCTCAGTGCAATAAGTATAATTTATCATTGTTAAAATTACATACCGTTAGATATTATATCTAAAATCATAGTTCTTAATATCGCAGCTGCAGTGCATTCTTGCTTTTCGGTATGTCTTCATTTTATGCTTGTACTACTAACTGTATCATTATAATAAACAAAATGTAAAGTTGTTCCATTATGTGAAACTTAACATTTGTTGAAGTAAGTAAAACTTTTTTACTGTAAATAGTGTGATTCAGTCATCCATTATAATTATTTTTATTGATGTGCCAATGTAAATATTTTAATAATAGGCCATTTTTTGCTACTCGCGTAGCTGTTTGATTTAAAAGTTTTTTATTACATTTATCATTTTTCTTGTTTAGAGTAAACGAGTATGAGAATATAAATGTCAACTGTTATACATATATATATATATATATATATATATAGGCGATTTCGTTCGAAGTATGTAATTCACAACAAAATTACAGCTGCTTTATATAAATAATTATATGAGTAAAAGCGTGAACATTGTTAACACAATTCTTTCATTTTAAAATATTGTGAATAATTAAATGATAAAAGTTTGATGCGGTAACTGAAAATACAATAAATTTCATATCCAACTTGACGAGGTAAGGGAAAACTGTAATAAATCATGAGTAGAAAATCGAAGACAGAGGTCCTTGTCAGTATTATAAAGGTAATACTTTCGATATGTATCTTTCCAGCCAATTTCTGAACTGATAACATCAACTTGGCCGAAGTAAACGTCATTGTTACACAAACAAGTCTAACTCGAAGAGGCCGTTGCCTCTAACCAACCGATTGATGCTAATTAAAATTTACGACTAGGTTTCTACGGTTTCGTAGAAAGTTGCAAAAAACAATATTGACGCAGATCACTGATAAAAGTGACTACTTGTAGTATAGACAACCGTATATGAAGTTTACATTCCGTTTTCATAATCGAAAGTTAAGTTTGAATTTTACTGTTGATAATTAAAATTCGATGTGCTAAACATACCGGGAAAAATTAATCTGGTTAAACGTTTGTGACGATTCGTAAAAAAATATATGGAATACGAAATGATTTTATAGTATATCAATTTATATCATTAAAAAAGACCAAATGTAACATATATTAATCTGTATATTGTTGAGTTTAAATACTAAAAGAATAATTGAAGAAGAGGAAAACAAGTGAAAAAGATATAGAGTTTTTCCTGAAAAACCCCATTTTCATTTGTTTTATTAGTAGACAAATGCAAAAAATATGATTTGTAATAAAAATAACATTTTAAAAAGTCTTCCATACTTTACTTGTTTACATGCTGATGACGTAATACATAGAACATATTTTATTAGAAACAGAATTTTTTCAACGTAGAAATAATTTTGCCACTAAAAGGATTAATACGAATATCATGCTTTTAAAATTTGAGGAGGATAGATAAAGAAAGAAAAGCAAATCATTTTATTACAACAATAAACAAAAATAATTTTATTAATTTAGTGTAATTTAGTGTCATAAGTAACGATCAAATTCGGACTTAAACTTATCCGAGCTAAAATCATCAACTGTCAACAATGGAATAGAGACAAGTGATTTTTGACTTATTACACAATAATTCAAATTAATACTTTCACTATTTGTAGCAATAGTAGAGGATAGACAGGTTTGGGATATGTTTTCACTTTTATAATTATTTGATCCAGATATACTCGGGTTTGTAGATAGAACCGGTGCGGTAATGATTTGGTATCGAGAGGCAATGGGGTTTATACTATTGCAATTACAGGATATGTTAGTTGAGGTGTTTAATGTATTATGGATGATGTTCGGGATCTGAGGTTGTGTTGGGGTTGTCAGATTGACGTTTATTACCATGTTATTGTAATTTAAATTAGAGAAACTTCCGTTATAAATATTGCTTCCGTTATTAAAGTAGTTTGCAGCAAGATGTCCCAAAACATTACCTTTACCAATTTCATTGTTGTGTAGTCTTTTGTTATTGCTCCGATTATCCTGTGGAAGTGTAATAGAATATTAGCGTGTATTGTAGATTATCGGATTAGTATGGGAATGTATGTGTGATGGTATGTGTGTATGATGGTGTGTTGTTAATCTTATCTTCATCGATTTTGGTCTAAGTACATTAGTGTATGAATCTGACTTGACAAATTTGTTACGGTCAGTCTTTGACGTAACTGACCTTCAGAACCTGTCTTAATAATACAATATTTGGTCATTCAATATCACTGATAGAGAGAGAAAAGGATAGATCAAGAGAGAAGGGGAAAGACAAATAAATGCAAAGGGAAGAGAAAAGAGATAATCGGTGACTATACCTGCGAGACCAAGTGGTGGAAGGATGGTGCGTTGGGGTCTAATCGCTCGAGGTCTGTGTTGAGAGCGAAGTCTGAAAGGGCTTTCCAAGGTGGTTGGTAAGCTAGAACTTCTTGTGGCGTTATTCCAATCGGACTTTCATGTCTGACCGGACTGCTGGCTACCATTGGGATGCCATGCATACCGCCGAATCCTAGCTTTCGTCCGTCCTGAAATGGACAGAACTTCGCAATGGTAAGCGTTTCCTCGATGACAAGCTGTTAAAGCAATATATATCACAGGGAAAAGAATACAGTTCTGTTCAAATCTGGAAATATACCTAGGTTTCCCGAGCAACAATTTTAAGTTCTCAGTACAGTTGATACTTTTTTAAAAACTGCACGATAGTTTCAAAGATGTAGGAAAGGCGTTTTGACTTATAACTCGTAGATCGTGAATTCGACTCAATATTACATTTCCAGATCTTCCCAGACATGTACATGATATGATCGTACCTGAGTTTGGTCGTACATGATAAGATTTGAGCAAACACCGATGTATAGAAATTTATAAAAAAAAAGATGGAATTCTCATAAACTCAGTATTATCAGGTTTGATCATCCATGCTATTTTTCCCCGGAAATATGAATATTTTTAAATTTAAATATGATATTTAGATCTCATCAAGATAAGGTTAAATAAATTAAAAGTTAAAAAATAATATTAGTATATAATAGTTTTGAATATACTAAATTTAATAATAATTATTTTAATAATATACACTGTAAAACATGTCCACTTATTTTAAACTGATTATTCTAATAATAAGTGGATTTTCCACTTTGTATTTCGACAAAAATAAATCCGAAAGTTATAATGTTTGTAATGATATTTTATAATATCTACATTATGGCAGTTTAACGTCCGATATTTTGTTTAAAGTGCTACTGAAAATTTGAATTTATAAGATGATAGTAAAATATAAAATAGAGGGTGCTGTTAAATTTCCCACTAGAGATTATTTTTGAATAACATATAAATACTACATCTTTTGTCATGTTTACAGCGTATAAAGCATTGGTTACATTTGCCTTACTGATGTGTTTATGTATAAGTTTATCTTACATACGTAATTATTAATTTTATTTTTATTTTTATTTCCTTTTCTTCTGTACTTAGATATTAACAATCTATTTAAATTGTTATATATACAGCTTTTCATCCGCTATTTTTGGCACTTAGCAAAAATTGGACGTTAAACTGCCATAATATAATTTTGTTTTTTTGAGACAGTAATAGACTCATTACCTTTTCTTGCTGCATCTGCTGCTGTTTCATTGCAATGGTCTTTTTTTTATCTTTGCACCTTTTATTTTGGAACCACACTCGTATCACGCGGGGGGAGAGTCCCGTCATTTCTACCAGTTGTTCTTTCATTAGAGCGTCTGGACGCGGGTTGGCTGCATAACAATTTCGGAGAGTCTGCAGTTGTTTCTCGTTGAGTACTGTTCGAACTCTTGTTGGTTTTCCGTCGGAGCTTCCTCCTGTCCTATTGTTACCAGAGCCTCGATTATTCATTGCCCTGTGTGATCCGCTTTCTGATCCGGAATCTAAAAAATTGAAGAACTTAGAAAGGTGCTAGAAACAAAGTACATAAATAAAATGAAAAGAAATAAAAGTTTAAAGTGGAAGATCAAACTTTGCGTACAAAAAATAATCTCTTATCTAATAAGTGTATCTATTAATTTTTGTAGCAAATTATTGTACATGTTAGAATATAGTTGCAATAAACCTGTTGAAAATAAATTTTTTTAAATTCATTTTCAGTTTTGTCCTCTTTAGAGGAGAAACGTAATTTATTCTGAATTTGAATTAGCAGGTAGAATCTCGGAAGAATCTTTGAAAGGCGCGACGGTGTTTACGTAAGATAAAGTAAATGAAATCCAAAATATATTTGTACTGTCCTAACTAAACAGCGGCCCGTTTCAAATCGTGGTCCCCGAAAGCTATGCTTACTGTTGGCTCAATAATCCGAGCTGATGTGTCGATAATAAAAGCAGTTAGGCGGCGTTACGTTCTGGATTATCGTGTCTTGTTGTCCAGTTAATTTTGCGAGGGTTGGTCCCGACACGAGGCTGCTTAATCTCACACCCATATCACGTTGTATTTAGGTGTTGATAATTGCACTCGAAGCAGTTGCTCTTTGGCTTCTTTTATCGCTAGGAATTAACTGGACTTACACGCGGGAATTGAATAGAAGGCGAAATTGGACTTGTCAGGACGAGCGAACGCGCGTAATATGAGTCTTTAGTTTAATGCGAATTTTTCAAGTTTTAAACGGTTAATTAAACTAACTTTAAAACGACAAAATAACATTTAAGTTTAAGTTTTAAAACTTTACAACTGTTTAACCATGTCTTTTTACATGTCTTTTGTTTTCTACAAAAGACTAGAATATTTTCTTAACAGCAATTTAAAATACATCCTTTTGGAACAAAATAAGATGTTTGTTTAAAAAACTTTATAAACATAAATCCATTTTTAGATAGGCAATATAAAAGTAAAGCGAATAGAAAAATAAGACTTTTATTACAAGAGACCCCTTATTTTATTTTAAACAATTTCTGCTGAAAATAAACATTTGTCATTCAAATTTCAATTGAGCAGGACAGATTCTTAAAGAAACGAGCAGTCGAAAATGCCTCGCACAGTAGTCAAGAGAATAAACGCAATTAGCGTTGGAAGGTGTCGAATGTAGCACTTTGATGTCAACTACCGTGGCACACAGCGACGTACGACGATGGCCCGTCCGCGTTTCATTAGTTTGCTGAATTTTACGAGCGCCAGTAAAAAAGTTAAATCATAGGTATGATTTCAGAAATGTTTGAAAAGAAAAGTTGCTTATAGACCAAACTGAAGACAAAAAAAGGAAAAAATTTATAAATTGTGGATCAGTCTCAAGAAATATGTCCTTTTGCAAGAAAAATTTCCTTTCTAGAAGACACCAACAACAAGACGACGCGGCTCACCTGACATCGAGCCATCGGTGGGGTGTTGTTGGTGGTTGTTGTTGGTGAGGGAGGCATTGTTGTTGTTCTCGTTGCCCGGGATAGCTCCAGCGGCCGAGCACAGTTTCTCGCCTTCCAGCACTTCGTGGTCGTGTTTGCAGAACAGGCCGTCGTGCCGCAACGCGAATTCGTCCCCGGGTCGTAGTTGGCGCGTACACGCTGAACACCTGAAGCACTCGATGTGATAGATCTTGTTTCGGGCTCGCATGTAGAAGTCATTCTTATTAAAAGACTGGCTGCACTTTTCGCACTTTGTGCCAAACAATCTGGAAAGCATAGCGGCCCTTAATCTGGAGTACCAATATCGTCATTAGTATCTCTTTTCTCTATTTTTTTGCGATTCTTGTGTGTTTTTATCATTTGTGTTTCATTGACAAGTAACACCGTCCGTTAATTCTGACAATCGCGGAATAAATTTCGTCCAATATTGGAGATTTATCTTCAGGTATGGTTCAATGTTGGTCAGTCTTCTTTGGTACAAGCTTGGGCCAAAACTTGGCGCAAACTTGAATCAACTTTACTGTCAACATCATCTACCAAGCTTGAGTCAAAGTAAATTGCTATCTCATCCTGAAGACGAGCCAATATTGGAAGCCAAACTTCGGCCAAATTTTGCCCGTTCGTGTATTTCCACATGGGTAGTTTGTTTGTACTTTAAGGTAACAAATGATGAACTTGTTTGTGTACCTCATTGTTTATTTCAAAAGAAAAGATTTTTATCTTATTTAGGTGCATTTGTTTGAGTTTACTCGTGTGCCTTGATGCGTGTGTGTGCGTGTGTGTGTATGTAAGTATAGTTTCGACTTTCGTCATGCAAGCTAACTACTAACTTACCTATCGTAGTCACGCTTGCAATAGATCTTGTCGTCCCGGACGAAGCACCTGCTGCTTTCGTCCAGGAACTGCTGGCACTCCGCGCACTTCAGGCAAGCGGCATGCCATTCAAAATCAGGCTCCACCCTCAAGATCCAACGATCGTGGATGATGCCTCCGCAGCCGAAGCACAGATGGCTCATGTTTTCTACAATGCCAAATTTAGTTTGGTTTATATTGAATTGTTCACGGAACAAAACAACGAACGAAACATATCGCATTAACTATCTAACTTAAGATGATAAAATTATTCCTATAATAATATAAAATAACTGGCCCCCCGAGATTCGATCCCATGGTCTTCCCCATTTTACGAAATTGACGCTACACGCTAACCATTCAGCTCCCGAATCTTATGTCGACAAATATATTCAATCGCGTACACGATAAACGTCTGATGTTACAAAGAAAGAAAATACAAATTTGTCCTTAATGATCCATTACGTTTCAGTGAAACATCTTCATGCAAATGAGATCTAAGGATGCCTTAGCGAAAGGAAGCGAACACATTTCAAAACTAATTTATCGCCAATACTTCACTTCATTCAATTGGACGAGCGAGCATAACTATAATTACAGAGTTGTCATTCGATTCAACGGAGTGTCAATTGTTTATCCCCTTTTGTCCTCAATTTGTTATTGGGAATCGCGGTCAAACGAAGTGTAACGCTTCGAACAGTTTTGATCGACGAAAATGGCATCGCCTTGGGCCAGATAAAAAACAATTTATCTGCGCGGTGTTTGCTCGCGGAAGGTAAATCTTCCACCGGCAACGAAAGGTCGCGCGCGTTTCACGTATCGCCGCGATATCGGCCCTGGTTGATACGTTTGCGTAAATTAGATAGTTTATCGCGCAGTCAAAGGAGCCGCCGATCTATCCGAACGTGACGTTCTATCAACCTGCTTTTTCGACGCGATTGATAAGCCACATCAAACAATGTCGCCCGGTTTTCGAGCATTCGAATTGCGCGTCCCGATTAAACTTCTGACTTTGCTTCCATCTCCGTTTGTCTGCGACATTGTTACAACTTATTCAGAAAATAAATCATTCGGATAGACATCCGCACGGACTTGTGAGAGGGCAAAAAAAAAGTCCACGCGGCTTGTATTATGTTAATAGCGCCACGAAATGTTAATACCTTTTTTTTTTTTCATCGCCGGAATAATTATAAAATTTCGTCATGTTGCCAACGAAGATGTCAGTTTGGTTTGTAAAAAATTTTTTACATTTTTTCTAAGTAAAGACGATACGATTATTGATCAATGGAGGCACGACTTTTGTTTTGTTTCTTGCCTTTATGTCCGCGTTATGTCAATGCGATTGACCTGTTATATATTTTGAATGCAATTTTCCCATTGCTTTGTGGATTATTTTTTGACTTGTATAAGTTTTTGTTTTCATTCAGGCTGTATACACGAACACCCGTCCTGTTATGTTTCAAATGTATCATTGCAGTCGATTTTATTTAAAATATATTGCTTTCGCAGTTAAAATTCCAAAGTTTACTATCTTTTTTCTCTTGGTACAATGTTGAAATAACCCGCACCTTAATGTCATTTTTATATTGTATAAATATAACAAAAAAAGATTATATTATACATTATTGATTAAGAAATTATGAAACTAACTATTCATTTGAAAATCAACAATTTTTATTGCAAATTCTTACAGTCCTTTTTATTAGCTTTGTTTTAAATTGTTAAATTATTTCAAAAATAAAAAAAAAACAAAAATAAAAAAAAAACAAAAATAAATAAATAAGAAATATAATAATTTAGATAAATAAATCATACAATTTAAAAAAATAAAACATTGTTTTAACATTTTAAATTATTTAACAGTTTATTTTATCTTCTTGGATAATGACTAATTTTCTTAGTTTACCATCGTCCGTGCATTATTGATTCATCAACTGAAACGCAAAATAGTAATTCGAGAATCTTCCAACGCGCTGTTTAACAATTTAAAATCTATTTCAACAATTCATCCATCACAAATTAACTATGATCCATATTAATTTTTTGTATATACGAATAATAAATATTATACATAGATTTTAATCATCGACGAAGCGTCAACTCCGAAAGCAACGTTTCTATTTATTTAATAAGCAACAAAAATCTCGCTGCTTGTTTAGTCGTAGAACAAAGCCGGGGAAAGGAGTGGGGGGTGGGGGAGGGAGAAGGGGGGGGGGAGATGCGCGTAAAAATGAAAAAAAGTTGGTGCGTCGGTCGGCGCTGACGCGAAGTGTTACAATGAGCGGGCGAGTTCATAAATATCCGATTTAAGCCGGCGAATTACACCCGTCAAAGTCGGTTTCAAATAATAATAAGTCATGCATGACGTTAAACGATGCTTTATTCGCGTACGCCGGTTGTCTTTGTTCGCTTTTACGCGAGGAGAGCCGACTCCGCGCGCCAGACATTGACGGAGCCGGGCCGGGGGTGGAGGGCGGCCGACAGGGGGCGTAGAACGGCGCGGGCGGGGCCTCACGCGGTCCCGCCTCGAAATCCGGGACGCGGCGCGCGCCGCCAGCCGGGGCTCTTTTGCGATTCCGCGCAGCTCTCATTAAACGCCGGACCAAGCGCTTGGAAGTTCAAGTTTCTCGCGCAAGAGATCCGACCCGCGAGCGGAATCAATATTAAAGCGGAAGAGAAAATGGATTAAAGTTATATAAACACGCGCCAAGATAACGAGTCAAGGTCTTTGACACGTATCCTCCTGGCATCTTTAAAGTCGTCCGCTGGTCATGTTGCTGTTCCGCATTTTCCGGCACGATTTCCGCTATCGACGCTTTCCCACGATTGACTGCGGGGAAAATGTGAAGCAATATCCTTTCCAATTCTCTTTGTTCCTTACAGAATGTTTAACAATAATTAAATTTACAAGTAAGAACAGTTCAAACACCTTTTCGGTATCTTGTCTGATTTTTCTTCAGCCTTATGCGGTAAATTTTCATGGTGCGCAAAATGTTATAAATGAATAAAAATAAGTCAAACTCTTACTATCTAATACAATATATTACTATACAATACAAAAGATATAATTTTATTTTACATTTTAATACTTATTTAATCTTTTTTTATATACCTTTGTTTGTGTGTTGAAATTGAATGCCACTGTAACAATGGCTTTCTTGATGTAGAATGCATATTATTGAAACAGTTTCAGTGGATTTTAATCGAATGGCATTTACTATTCCATTCATAGTTTGTAATATCAATTCGCGATTTTAATAATATTGATGTTAATGTGTAAACTTAATAATAAATTCAACATTGTTTTAATAATGAACGAGACAAATAGTTCATAATTGGTACTGTATCACACATTGATGGTTTAACAATGCATACACTCAAAATAATAACCAATCGTGATAGAATTCAACTTCAGTGTTTTGTTCATTTATAATATTTACTGTCAATTTTCTAACCATCAAATTGAACACGTGCTTTCTTTGGCACTTCTATTTCATAGTCAATAACAGAGTGATTGGTAATATTGGTAATAGGATCAATGAGAGTCCGTTGTTATACTACACCGAGAACAATTATATAGTAACTTGTGCACTTATGATAGAATTTATCAACCAATATAATAAATTATATTATATGTATGATAATTTCAAATATATTTATCAATAAATTCTATCATAAGAACACACCCGTCCGCGGGTTATTAATAATCCCTAAAAGTAAAACATATTTTTTGGTACATTCTGAAAATATTCTGAACATACCAAAGGAATATTCTAATGTCCGGCTTCAGAAATATTTCTGGTGTATTATTGGGTGATTCATGTTTTTTAATATACCAAAAATGTACCGTAAATATTTTTCTGGAGTCGGCCATAGGAATATTTTTGACAAATATTTTTGGAATATTTTGCAATCAGGGATATAGTAAATTTTATTACATAATATCTCTCAGTCTAACAACGCATCGGCATTAAAGTAACATTAAAAAATTTCCCACCATTCGCGGTTGATTCGACGGACTGAAACTAACAAGGAGTAAAGTGTTGAACGAAGATCGAACGTTATTGGTTCGCTGGCAAGTTTTCTCCCCGTATACGCGCGGAAATTTAATTAATTGCAACCTTTTCAATGTAATTAACCGATATCCGATTTTTGATCGAACTTTATGCCTACATTAGAATCCAAGCAATTACTCACATCCGTTCGACTCAACCGCCGACTCACAATGTCGCTTTCCTCCAAAGCGAGTTAGATGCGTAAAAACCGCGTGACCGCTGAGGAATCATCTTAATCCCCTC